>JALDNG010000093.1:1090000-1117950 GCA_024349245.1 Neodontobutis hainanensis | reverse complement strand
CTTCAGAGGAGCCTCCAGGTCCATGACCGGGATCTATTCAGATACAAAACCAATTAAAACATGAGATAATGTGTTTTGCAAATGTGCTTGTACCCCACACATAACTGCACAATGACAGTTTTGTTTCATTCTCTCATTATTTTGTGTAATTCTAATAGACTTGACTCATACAACATTAAAAAAACAAAGGAAAATATGGAACTTTTCACCTTTTGTACCTGTCAGATAAGGGTTTTTCAAAAAACATTAAACCAGTTTCCTTTCTTTCTTTACAAAACCACACACGTGCAGGTGAAAGAATGAATGAGTTGTGTTTGTGTTCAAACCTACAAGCCCTCTCTTTTCAGTTTGGCGGCACAGATCCAGGTCGAAGCTGGGGTTTAATATTGAGCCGCTCTGCATCGACAGGACACACTGTAGAAGACTGGACAAACAAAACACATCAACAAGATTGTGAGGAGAATTCTGAAAACCAATCAGATTATGTACTGATTTTGTATTTAGTTTTGATGGTTCAGAGGCCAGAGGTTTCAAAGGACAAACTGGAAGCCACAAAAAGTCTGTCCCAGGGTAAAAATTGTTCTGTAAATTTGACACGGGTCAGAGAGATTTCCCAGAGTGTAAAACTGCTGAGAGTTTACTGTTGTCTGTTACCGTTCAACCATTGTGGCGCGCTACTGTTGTCCTGAGGCTGGGCTTTACTTTGTCTGTCCTCGATCACATGACACCCTCTGTTATGGTCGGCCATCTTACAAAGGTCACCAAACCCTGAAGAAGAGAATTACAAACCAGTTAACAGGTTCTACAGTTTAATGTGTATCTGAAAAAATCATGGTCTTTCTCTTGTGACTGAGGTCATGCATCAGGCGCAGCAGATGAACAAGCTCTAATTTAAGTTTGATTTAATCATTCAGAGTAAATATAACAATGGAAAGTGAGTAATTGTTGATATTGTCGTAATGAATGAATAAAAGCTTTGTTTGAAATAATGTTGTTCACTTGACGAGCCCTTTCTACAATTTTGTAAACTTTAAACAGCTGGTTCGAAACCACAAACTTCATTGGCCCCCACCCATGCCTACCTCCCTGAAGAAAGAAAAAATAAAGAAAAATACACATTGGCCCAGTTATTATCAAAATAACAGCATGACACAATAACACATGGTCACATCATTTTAGTGACATGACATATATTAATATTCTAGAGTTGCGCTAAGTGGCTAATGTAAATTACAGTTAGTAATTTGTATGGTCTTTTACTTTAAGATGTCTAATGAGCTAAATCAATTTTATCTTTAAATTCCCTTTTGTTTAATACCTTTAACCAAACTCTTAACCTTGGTGATCTTTGCAGTATTGTTTGGAGACCCCCCTCCAGACAATATATGGCCCCATCTCACAAAGGCTGTAGAACTGGTCTGTAGAACCCCCAGCATCGCCACATCTTCAACATTTATTATCTTTAGTTAGTCCCATACGATATGACTTGGATGGCATATAACATGTCCTGTTCAATATTTTAAATAGAATTCTTCTACCTTTTGTTTTAGTAATAATTTGAGTGTTATCAGTCTTAGTAAGAACCTACAACCTCAGAAGAAAAAAAACATAACATAACATTTTATGTGTAATTCTTTTTTTTTTATAGAATAAAGCCTTCAAAAAATGTAACCTCAAGTAACCAACAGAATCAAAAGCTGCAAATCCACTTTTAGAAGCAATAACGTATTTGATTGTCACAGTATGTTGCAGAGCTGAAGAGTTTGCTTCTGATAAATGTGCAGTTTTTCCGGTTAACTCACTTCTTTGCCAACCTTTATGATAACATCCGTTGCTCATAAAAGCTGATGTGGGTGAAACTAGTTAAAGATATATTCTGTCATATTATACAGATGAAATAGATCAAAATAAAAACACACACTTTGCTGTCCAGAGTGGACAAACTGAGCACTGCTGGAGGAAAAGCACACATTTTTCTTCTTTTATGAACTCTGTTTGTTAGTTGATTTATTCTTTGACTTATGTCCCCGCAGGGCTGCCGTAGGTGCTCACAGGCTGTAGAAAGGAGGGGCCTGAGTGAGCTTTGGGATTGCAATCTAAACATTCACCACCAGAGGCCGCCCAAACCATACACTACACTTTTATGCCACTTTTGGTGTAGATTTCCCAAAAATACATACTTTTTTACTTTTACTAGTCACTGGTCTCATTCATGACTCATTCTGGGTAAGTGTTAGTGTTCATCTACATTTTAACTCTCTCTGGCCTCTCTCAGGTGCGGACAGCCATCACCAGAGGGGACATGGTCCGCAGAAATAGCTTCCCGCGAGGCCCGTAACTTCTCGTTCATCAGTTTGGCGGTGGGCATCGCCGCCATCGTCCTGTGCACCATCCTGACGGTTGTGGTCATCATCACCTCGCAGCACCACGATGACGACTGGGACCCGTAGCAGCGCAGCCAACTTCCCCCAAAAATAAAACAAACTACGGCATCATGCCTTCAGCTACGACGACGACTACTACAACTATTCTCTGAGCGGAGCCAATAACAGCACCTGGGAATAATGCACTGCTACAGCCTGCTGCTACACCTCCTCTAGTCTCTCACATAACACCAACAATGAAATATAACCAGTTACAGGTCAGAATCCAGCTCCAAACACAAGCCGCGGAGTTAGTTAACACGACAACCGCTTATTATTTCCAGCGACACAAAGCACCTCGTTTTTAATAATTCATTCAACATTTATTTGTTTAATTCATAGGGGCCTTCGCTGACGTCGTTTTATGAAGGAATAGGTCACAGTGAGTATGAAAACAAAAAGAAACCCTTTGAATCAAGCTGAATATAGAGATAGATATTTGTTATTTTAATCAATTTATTCACAGAGCTGTATTATACATGAGAGACTCTTAAACACCAAATGGACTGAAAACCAAACAAAGTATTTATTTAAAACAGGCTGTTCTCTGTTAAATGGATGTTAAGAGTTGGATAAGACGTTTTATTCATTAAAAAACTATTTATTATGTATCTACGCTGTTATTTGAAGAGTTTATCACATCTTTACGACACGTTATGATTGGCTTAGATAAGATATCGTATGTGATGATGACGTTGCACTTTGTAGAGAAAACTAAAAAAAAAGTCACAGCTGCCAACTTTATGGATGCTTTTAGTGCATGATCTTTGAAGCTAATGGGCTTTTAGGACAAGATTCAAGAGCGCTTTATATTATAATATTGTTGATATTTTCAAAGAGATAGTTTGGTATTTGGTGGATGACGTTCTGTAAAAACCCCCAATGGATAATTCAATATCAAGGACCGTGATGTCGCCAAGTATGGCGCAACCGGGGCCCCACCTTGGAGCCAGGCCCTGGGTTGGGGCTCGCATGTGAGCGTCTGGTGGCCGGGTCTTTCCCCACGGGCCCGGCCGGGCTCAGCCCCAAAGAGTGACGTTGGGCCGACCTCCCGTGGGCCCACCACCTGCAAGAGGAACCGTAAGGGGCCGGTGCAAAGTGGATTGGGTGGCAGTCGAAAGCGGAGGCCTCGACGACCCAATCCCCGGACACAGAATCTGGCGCTAGGGACATGGAATGTCACCTCGCTGGCGGGGAAGGAGCCTGAGCTTGTGCGGGAGGTTGAGAGATACCGACTAGAGATAGTCGGGCTCACCTCCACGCACAGCTTGGGCTCTGGAACCCAAATCCTCGAGAGAGGCTGGACTCTCCACTACTCTGGAGTTGCCTGCGGTGAGAGGCGGCGGGCTGGTGTGGGCTTGTTCATAGCCCCCCAGCTCAGCCGCCATGTGTTGGAGTTCACACCGGTGAACGAGAGGGTCGCTTCCCTGCGCCTTCCGGTCGGGGATAGGTCTCTCACTGTTGTTTGTGTTTACAGGCCAAATGGCAGTGCAGAGTAACCGGCCTTCTTGGAGTCTCTGGAAGGGGTGCTGAAAAGTGCTCCAACCGGGGACTCCGTCGTTCTACTGGGGGACTTCAGCGCTCACATGGGCAGCGACAGTGACACCTGGAGGGGCGTGATTGGGAGGAACGGCCCACCTAATCTGAACCCGAGTGGTGTTCTGTTATTGGACTTCTGTGCTACCAACAGTTTGTCCATAACGAACACCATGTTCAAGCATAAGGGTGTCCATCAGTGCACGTGGCACCAGGACACCCTAGGCCGGAGATCGATGATTGACTTTGTAGTTGTTTCATCTGACCTCCGGCCGTATGTCTTGGACACTCGGGTGAAGAGAGGGGCGGAGCTGTCAACTGATCACCACCTGGTGGTGAGTTGGATCCGATGGCGGGGAGAAAGCTGGACAGACTCGGCAGGCCCAAACGTACTGTGAGGGTCTGTTGGGAACGTTTGGCAGAGCCCCCTGTCAGAAAGATCTTTAACTCCCACCTCCGGCAGAGCTTCGACCAGATCCCGAGGGAGATTGGAGACATTGAGTCCGAATGGACCATGTTCTCGACCTCCATTGTCGATTTGGCCACTCGAAGCTGTGGCCGTAAAGTCTCCGGTGCCTGCCGTGCCGGCAACCCCCGAACCCGGTGGTGGACACCGGAAGTAAGGGATGCCGTCAAGCTGAAGAAGGAGACCTACCAAGTTTGGTTGGCTTGTGGGACTCCTGAGGCAGCTGATAGGTACCGGCAGGCCAAGCGGACTGCAGCCCGGGTGGTCGTGGAGGCTAAAACTCGGGTCTGGGAGGAGTTCGATGAGGCCAGGCAAAAGGACTATTGGTCGGCCTCGAAGAAATTCTGGCAAACTGTCCGGCGCCTCAGGAGGAGGAAGCAGTTCCCTGCCAACACTGTGCCACAGTGGAGGTGGGAATTTGTTGACATCAACTGGGGATATTGTTGGACAGTGGAAGGAATACTTTGAGGACCTCCTCAACCCCAACGGCGCGTCTTGCAGAGGCTGAGGGCTTGGAGGTGGACTCGTACATCACTCAGGCTGAAGTCACCGAGGTAGTTGGGAAGCTCCTCGGTGCCAAGGCACCGGGGGTGGATAAGATACGTCCTGAGTACCTCAAGTCTCTGGATGTTGTGGGGCTGTCTTGGTTGACACGCCTCTAAAACATTGCGTGGCGGTTGGGGACAGTACATCTGGACTGGCAGACCGGGATTGTGGTCCCTCTTTTTAAGAAGGGGGACCGGAGGGTGTGTTCCAAATACAGAGGGATAATCTGTTAATCTGTTTAACTTTTCCGGAATGAAAATAGTTATATGCATCTAAGCTGCGATATGCCTTGAACGCCTCCCTTTGTATATACACATTCCTTCTCGACTAGGTATTCAAAGATGTGTACCTGACTGACCTTCGGTAAATCAGACAGGTCTGCAGAAAAACTTGCCCCAACATTTTGTTGAACGGGTCTGGTAGTGTAACTTTGTCGCATTTAAGTTTGGCCAAATAACGGTTCTTTTCATCTACTGGTAACCCCAAATAATACTGACTAAACATAGTTTTACCTACTTGCTACCTAATTAACTTGCTATTTATTAAGCTTATTATTAGAAATCTACTCTAGATGGAGTTCGCTGTTGTTGTTATAATTCGCGGAACTCTACCGGAAGTTCGGTCCAAAAGGCCGCGCATGCACAGTAACGTTTGTTTATGTTGTTGCCATTGAAACCGTCTATATGGCTCCTTCCTAAATTGTTTTTAAAAATGAGGTATTTGTTGTTATTCTTAACAATAGGCTTTTTCGTATGTGATCACTCGTGTGTTATTGCCAACTCTGACAAAATTTTTTATTTTCTTTCGCGTGTCCTTCGGTGCATAGAATGTTTACAAACTGACCCTGCAATCCCGTACTTTACTGAACTAGAGCACCATGCACGGACAATTCGTTCAATTACGGGTGTAGTTACTCGTGCGGGAGGGCAGGGGTCTGAAGAATGCATTATTGTTCTGGAGTCATTATATATTAATATCAATTTAATTCTGTTTGACAGCCAAATACTACAGGACACCGAAAACTGTATTGTCCCGCCAACAGTTCACAGTGGCACTGCTGGTCGCCCACGGTATGATTTAACAGCGGATCAGATTAACCACGGCTTGGATCTGGGTTATAACTGGCAGGGAATATCTTTACTGTTTGGAATAGACCGGCGAACTTTATTTCGTCACAGGCAACGTCTTTCTATTCCATCAAATGAATACAGCTCAATGTCAGATGAGAATCTGACTTTAATCATTAGGCAAATTCTAGAGAACACTCCAAATGCTGGTGAAACATATATCCGGGGAAGTCTTCGCTCAACGTCATTACGCATTCAGCGCTGGAGGGTCCGTCAAATTCTGCATGAAATTGACCCTGTTGGACGATGCTTTCGACGTAGGCAAGCCATTCGTCGCAGAATTTACATTGTCGGAGGTCCTAATAAATTACGGTATGTGATCAATTAACTATCATAGCCTACTGTATGTATTGTAACTATACAGATTGCAGTATGGATTAGCCTATTAATCCTTTCTGACTGTCTGTAGAAGCAGTAATGTAAAATAAGGTAAATAACTACACTGACTGTACACGCCAGAATGACATTTGTATGCTGAAAATTCAGCAGTGATTACATGAATAAGTTATACTTTACTATATATTCACATAGACAACGGCTGATTTACATTGTGATCATATTTCACAATATTACTGATTTTGCTGTATTTTGGATCAAATAAATGAAGCCTTGGTGAGCAGAAGAGACTTCTTTTAAAAACATTTAAAAAAAAACTTAGACTGGTAGTTTATCACTATTCTAGCCTTCAGCACATTGTCTCAACCTGTCGGTAGTTTTGCAAACGAGAATCATTTTGGTGTTGTAACTAATTGAAGCTGACTTTAAGAGAAACAAAATTTTATTTTTTACATTTTTTTTTAAACTTTTCCTTAAAACTACTGGCTTAAAAGTATAATTGGATTTCATTGGATTTTAAAAGGTGAGCAGCTCAATAATCCACCTTTGCCATTTTCTCTTTTGACAGGCACATAGACGGAAACCATAAATTATTTAGATGGAGGATGGTGTTCCATGGATGCGTAGACGGGTGTAGCCGTTCAATCATATACCTTGACTGCTTAAACAACAACACTCCATTATTAAACATTAGCCATGTTTCCATCCACATGTTTTATCTGAATTAAGTGATATCAAATGAGAAATGCCTTATGGAAACATTAAAATTTGATTGAATTTCATGAATATCGACTCAAATTAAATACGGTCGGTCTCATCGGATTTTATCTTGATCGATATACGGCCTATGCGATAAACGCTGATGGAAACATTATTTGCCGCGATCCATTTTGTCTAGCAATACTTCGTTCAAATATGTTGGCTTGAATGTCGTGCGATTCAGTGCGAAGATGAACGGAAACACCTTAAAATGTCTCTAATCAATTCGATATACCAATTTGATCGCAAAACAGCATGTGACGTCATTACGCACAGGGTTTTATCCGCTTTAAAACTGTTGGATGGAAACACACTTTCACCAGCTTTACTTGCATGAGGTTTTTTTACAGAACTTCAGATAATTCGATTGACAAGTGGATGGAAACATGGTGTTCCCGTTACGTTTATCTTCAGTAAGTGTCACCTTCATGGACTTTTAGTTTGGGATTGTTCAGGAAGCAGACACACTATGCAGTTTAAATCTAGAGAAATCGGGGGGTTTCTATTTGAGCTGAGGGTGGTGTTGTTTAAGTGGCGCCAAATTAAATAACTACCGGTAATCAGTTTTTAAAACAGAAATGATTCAATCAAAAACTTAAGCTTTTCTTCTAAAGCAAAATGAATTTCCTTTCATCAATGTAAAACTGCTTTGAAGTAATCTGTGTTGTAAAAAGCGCTATACAAATGAAGGTGACTTGGCCTGTCAGTCACATGTGTCCTTTGTTTGATTTTCCCACCACATCAGTCACCATCGACACAAATCCTCCACTAAAGCTGCTCATCATTTAGTTAGTTTTGTCTGTGTATTTAGTTTCTCTGTTTTCATTCTTTAGTGTCGGTTGATGTTTGCGTGTTTACCCTATGTTTAAACAACTAACCTCACTGTAACACCCCCTGTCTTTTCTTGTGTTTGTTGTTATTAAAACTACTTCATATTGGATCCAGTCTACCCTCGTCTTCATCATCTTCTCATGACAGTCACTTAAACTATTATTGCTTTTTTATTACAATCGCTACTGCAGACCTAGGCCTAAAAGAGTAGCTAAAATAATGAACTTGCAAAAACACATGTAAACCTATTAGTCCACTAGACTAAGAGAGCACAGTATTCACTGAGACAACATGTACCTTTCAAAGAGACCACGGACACGGTGAACAACTTGAAACATCAGAACATCCTCCAGTAACGTATTCTTGTCCATCAAACTTGTAAGAGGTCTTAGGCAGCCAGCATGAGACAAGTAATCTGTCAAAGGCTCAGTAGATGTCTGAAGCTCCTCCACTGTTCTGGATTCAGAAATCTCGTTCCCAAAAAAAAAATAATAGTAATAATATTATATATATAACATATATATATATATATATATATATATATATATATATATATATATATATATATATATATATATATATATATATATATATATATATATATATATATATAAAAATATATATATATAATATATATATATATATATATGTACTTCACCCTCCGCGGGTGGTCTCATCCTTCGAGCTCGGGTCCTCTACCAAAGTCCTGGGAGCTTGAGGGTTCTGCGCAGTATCTTTGCTGTTCCTAGTACTGCACTTTTCTGGACCGAGATGTCTGGTGTTCTTCCAGGGATCTGCTGTAGCCACACTTCCAGTTTGGGGGTCACTGCCCCGAGTGCTCCAATGACCACGGGCACCACTGTCGCCTTCACCTTCCAAGTCTTTTCTAGCTCTTCTCTGAGCCCTTGGTATTTCTCTAATTTCTCATGTTCCTTTTTCTTGATGTCACTTGGTATTGCCACATCAACCACAACGGCTTTCCTCTGCTGTTTGTCCACCACCACGATGTCTGGTTGGTTCGACATTACCATTCTGTCAGTCTGAATCTGGAAGTCCCACAGGATCTTGGCTCGGTCATTCTCTACCACCTTTGGAGGTGTTTCCCACTTTGACCTTGGGGTTTACAGTCCGTACTCCGTGCAGATGTTGCTGTACACTATGCCAGCCACTTGGTTATGGCGTTCCATGTATGTGTCACCTGCCACATCTTACACCCTGCAATTAAGTGTTGGATTGTCTCCCAATATATATATATATATATATATATATATATATATATATATATATATATATATATATATATATATATATATATATATATATATATATGTATATATAAAAAAAAAACTTTGTCCTTCACCCTCCGCGGGTGGTCTCATCCTTCGAGCTCGGGTCCTCTACCAGAGGCCTGGGAGCTTGAGGGTTCTGCGCAGTATCTTTGCTGTTCCTAGTACTGCACTTTTCTGGACCGAGATGTCTGGTGTTCTTCCAGGGATCTGCTGTAGCCACTCTTCCAGTTTGGGGGTCACTGCCCCGAGTGCTCCGATGACCACGGGCACCACTGTCGCCTTCACCTTCCAAGTCTATTATATATAGCTATATATATATATATATATAGCTATATATATATATATATATAGCTATATAAATAATACTTTTTTTTTCTCTCTTTTTTTTTTTTTAACATCCCAAAAAAAAAAAAATAATTAAATAAACATTCATAGCATGCCTTACAAATAACAAAATCGTACATTACAAAAGTAGAAATAGTAAAAGTGCCCACAAACCCGTTTCAGTTTTTCATAGAGTTTGTTGTCTGCAATGTCCTCAATGACTGGTCTGGTCATCTCTGGTCCTTTAACTAAGCAGCTGAAAAGAGTTTCAGAGAGGAAACATGGTGGTGGGCCTCCATGAACCAGGCTGACAGCGTAGGACCGACCAGCAAAAAAATATCTGTCATCCCGCACAGCTGTAAAATAAGGAGAATAAAAGTACAATCAGGCAACTACCACGTTGTTATAATTCTGTGGCCCAAAATAAATAAATAAAATTCATTCAGCAAATTCATTATTACTATCATTTTCACTGACTCAATGCAATTATATATACCAAAGGAATCAAGGGCCAAGTTTAAGTGTCCCTCATGTCCCTCAAACATTTCAGAGTGAGATAGTGCTTCCATAAGAAGCCGTAGAAATTCTCGTCGGGGGCCACCAAGATCAACAGCCTCCTCGGTTGTTCCCTTGTCATCAGAGAACTTAATGCACATTTTGTTGTTTGGGTTGTATGACATTCTCCGAAAGCCTCGAATAGCTCCATCAAGCACTGCTGCACGATTTATATTGAACTTGCAAATGCCTGTGCTTTTGATCTTGTCACCAAGTTCTTTTAAGAGATCACTTATGGAGACATCTTCTTTGGGGCGTCTAAAAGGACAAGGAAAGGAACATGATTAGATGGACAGCAATAATCCAACTACTCATCTGATTAGATGACTATTATTAAGGCTGTAAACAAATGTTCATGAACCGCAATAGTTGCAGTACATTACAACAGCATTTACTCATATCACAACTTCGAAACCATGAAGAATATATGCTAAAGACATAAGCTAAATTTTTAGGCTCTTTACATTGGTTACATTACGTCAAAATCAAAAATGCGTTTTAAAAAGTCACCCAATTAAAAAAGATCCTACTTCATGTTAACTAACCAACTTTGATTTGAAAAAGACTCACTCCTTCAGATGATGTTATCAAAAGCTCAGTAAAATTATTGCTTTAATTTATCATAATGCACTTACGTCTGGTCCTCAATACTGGCAATAATAGCTGTGTACAGTTCTTCATCTTCATCTTCATCTAAGGAGTCATTTATGAGGTTAATGTAAGTTCCATAATCATTTTGCCAGCGCCTTGAGGTGGGGCTATTTGATTGAGATGTTTCTTGTTGGCTGCTGGTAGAGGCTTGGGCATGTGTTGATGGTTGTTCAATGTGTTCTGTTGAAATGGATATTGCCATGGCATGGGACTCTGTTGCAGGTAGCTCCGTTGTTGAGGTTTTAGAACTTGCTGTAACAAAGGTGGGATTCCCTGTCTGTTCTTTAGATGACTTTGAG
Source organism: Neodontobutis hainanensis (assembly GCA_024349245.1). Classification (NCBI taxonomy): domain Eukaryota; kingdom Metazoa; phylum Chordata; class Actinopteri; order Gobiiformes; family Odontobutidae; genus Neodontobutis; species Neodontobutis hainanensis. The sequence goes on along the minus strand of JALDNG010000093.1, from coordinate 1,106,808 downwards.
GAATGTGATGGCCACTCATCATCATCTGTACCACCTGTATATACCTCCTCTTCAGAATCTGAGGTTATTGTGCACGGTTACATTTGTGTGAAGTTAATGCCAAAATGTAGGACAAATTAAACTATTAACTTTTTGGAAAAACACTTAATTATAAAGTAAATAATAATTTATGATTTAAATTAATTCAGTTTAATGGCTTATACTTACTTGAAGAGGCTCTGATGGTCTCAAATAAAGAGAAGCTTGTTTGAAAACCTTCTGAATCAGATTTCCGTCGATCTTCTGGCCTTCATTGAATGTAGGAGCAACAAGTTTGTTGCCACAAGGCAAGAGCATTTCCAGACTGACAGACAAAAATAACAAGAGTAAAACTTTGATAATGTTTTATAAAATGTGATTAACCACTTAAGGCTAAATCTTAAATCGTTGTACATGCCTGCATGATTACAAACCAACTTACCCCAGACAACATGGAATTTTCCCTTTAAATGCCTCATGCATTTTACTCATGACTGTTCTGTAGTCCCACGTTTTATCAAACTCAAAAGCACTTATTATGTGGCCCTTTTCATACAACTTCTGCTTCGTCTTCTGCTTAACCACCTTTTTTTCTTTGGGATGTGTCAGTAGAATTATATCTTTATTAAAAATCCTATGATACGGTGGTTTTGGCCTGAAAAAAAAAGACAAATAAATTGTTAAATGTCTTACAAGAGCTATTAGTTGCTGTGATCCCTCCTCTTGTCTGTCATAAAATGTCAAGACACAAAGAAGAGGTTGGCCAATGTGAATGTTGATAATTGTGTAACTAAGAGATCACACACACACACACACAACCACACACAACCACACACACAACCACACACAACCACACTTGTGTTTTTCTCTTAATTAATGATAACTAGCTCAATGAAAGTGCTAGTGAAAATGTATACCCCTTTATGTGGAAAATAAAATGCACCATTTTAACTTTTAACCTACATTGTCTAAATGAAATGTGAAATATTTTGTACATGTCCATTATTACTCTTATTATTATTTACCATGATAAAATAGTTTTGTGGTTGCACCATATTACAGTTCATGTCAACAGTACAAAAACCACTTTAATAAAAAAATAACGTGTTATAATTATATTATATTAACTATATTATAGTTAAATCATAGTTTAACCTTGGTATTTGAAGTAAAACTGTGTTAATGTAAATGGTTCTCTGCCAGTCACCATGGTGACTATACTTACATAAAACTATTAGCCACCTACTATAGTTAATTTTCGTGAAGTTGCATCAGTCTGCCAAGGAAAACAACAATATAAAAAACATACCTAATTAATATGTAATAAATATACGGTACATACCTCTTTTCTTTGGAGTTGGACCTCCAGCGTCTGGTTGTCTGATGCTGGTGTGCTCGGTAAAGTCACGTGCTGTGTGAAGTTTGTGTTCCTAGCTTCGACATTGTTTTGCGTGAGTCGAAATAATGCCCCAATTTCTGAATCAATCTGAGGACTGGAATCTATAGAATTTGTGATCGTATTGATCAAAACTGGAGAACAAAGAAGATTTCTCAACAAATTTACAGCATCGGCAGCAGGCAGACGATCAGCCATGACTGCTCGCTAGACTCCAAATAAACCGCACTTCTGTTTCCAAATTAACTAAACTTCCGGTTGCAATGAAACGACTTCCGGACAAACTGAAAATATATATGCTCTCTTACACGCAAGAATGTTTGAAAGTGCAGTCTTTGTGCAGGTACAACAGTACGTGGGCAATTAAAGGCAGAGTTTATATGTAACCGCATGTCTTTCATATGTGCACAGATATAGTGTTTTCCATGTACGCAACATGTACGTGCAAGTGTTTCACATGTACACGCAAGTGTTTCAATGTGAATTGCAAGTGTTTCACATGTACACGCAAGTGTTTTAATGTGTATTGCAAGTGTTTCACATGTACACAGAAGTGTTTTAATGTGTATTGCAAGTGTCTCACATGTACACGCAAGTGTTTCAATGTGTATTGCAAGTGTTTCACATGTACACGGAAGTGTTTTAATGTGTATTGCAAGTGTTTCACATGTACACGGAAGTGTTTTAATGTGTATTGCAAGTGTTTCACATGTACACGGAAGTGTTTTAATGTGTATTGCAAGTGTTTCACATGTACAAGCAATTGTTTCAATGTGTATTGCAAGTGTCTCACATGTACACGCAAGTGTTTTAATGTGTAGTGCAAGTGTTTCAATGTGTATTGCAAGTGTCTCACATGTACACGCAAGTGTTTTAATGTGTATTGCAAATGTTTTAATGTGTATTGCAAGTGTTTCAATGTGTATTGCAAGTGTTTCACATGTACACACAAGTGTTTCACATGTACACGCAAGTGTTTCACATGTACACGCAAGTGTTTCAATGTGTATTGCAAGTGTTTCAATGTCTATTGCAAGTGTTTCACATGTACACAGAAATGTTTTAATGTGTATTGCAAGTGTCTCACATGTACATGCAAGTGTTTCAATGTGTATTGCAAGTGTTTCACATGTACAAGCAATTGTTTCAATGTGTATTGCAAGTGTATCACATGTACACGCAAGTGTTTTAATGTGTATTGCAAGTGTTTCAATGTGTATTGCAAGTGTTTCACATGTACACGCAAGTGTTTCAATGTGTATTGCAAGTGTTTCACATGTACAAGCAATTGTTTCAATGTGTATTGCAAGTGTCTCACATGTACACGCAAGTGTTTTAATGTGTATTGCAAGTGTTTTAATGTGTATTGCAAGTGTCTCACATGTACACGCAATTGTTTTAATGTGTATTGCAAGTGTTTTAGTGTGTATTGCAAGTGTTTCAATGTGTATTGCAAGTGTTTCAATGTGTATTGCAAGTGTTTCACATGTACACGCAAGTGTTTCAATGTGTATTGCAAGTGTTTCACATGTACACGCAAGTGTTTTAATGTGTATTGCAAGTGTTTCACATGTACACGCAAGTGTTTTAATGTGTACTGCAAGTGTTTCACATGTACACGGTAGTGTTTTAATGTGTATTGCAAGTGTTTCACATGTACAAGCAATTGTTTCAATGTGTATTGCAAGTGTCTCACATGTACACGTAAGTGTTTCAATGTGTATTGCAAGTGTTTTAATGTGTATTGCAAGTGTTTCAATGTGTATTGCAACTGTTTCAATGTGTATTGCAAGTGTTTCACATGTACACGCAAGTTTTTTAATGTGTATTGCAAGTGTTTCAATGTGTATTGCAAGTGTTTCACATGTACACGGAAGTGTTTCAATGTGTATTGCAAGTGTCTCACATGTACACGGAAGTGTTTCAATGTGTATTGCAAGTGTTTCACATGTACACGCAAGTGTTTTAATGTGTATTGCAAGTGTCTCACATGTACACGCAAGTGTTTCAATGTGTATTGCAAGTGTTTCACATGTACACGCAAGTGTTTTAATGTGTATTGCAAGTGTCTCACATGTACACGCAAGTGTTTCAATGTGTATTGCAAGTGTTTTAATGTGTATTGCAAGTGTTTCAATGTGTATTGCAAGTGTTTCAATGTGTATTGCACGTGTTTCACATGTACACGCAAGTTTTTTAATGTGTATTGCAAGTGTTTCAATGTGTATTGCAAGTGTTTCACATGTACACGGAAGTGTTTCAATGTGTATTGCAAGTGTCTCACATGTACACGGAAGTGTTTTAATGTGTATTGCAAGTGTTTCACATGTACACGCAAGTGTTTCAATGTGTATTGCAAATGTTTCACATGTACAAGCAATTGTTTCAATGTGTATTGCAAGTGTCTCACATGTACACGCAAGTGTTTCAATGTGTATTGCAAGTGTCTCACATGTACACGCAAGTGTTTTAATGTGTATTGCAAGTGTTTCAATGTGTATTGCAAGTGTCCCACATGTACACGCAAGTGTTTTAATTTGTATTGCAAGTGTTTTAATGTGTATTGCAAGTGTTTCAATGTGTATTGCAAGTGTTTCAATGTGTATTGCAAGTGTTTCACATGTAACCGCAAGTGTTTCAATGTGTATTGCAAGTGTTTCAATGTGTATTGCAAGTGTTTCACATGTACACGCAAGTGTTTCAATTTGTATTGCAAGTGTTTCAATATGTATTGCAAGTGTTTCACATGTACACGCAAGTGTTTCAATTTGTATTGCAAGTGTTTCACATGTACACGCAATTGTTTCACATGTACACGCAAGTGTTTCAATGTGTATTGCAATTTTTCACATGTACACGCAAGTGTTTCAATTTGTATTGCAAGTGTTTCACATGTACACGCAAGTGTTTCACATGTACAGGCAAGTGTTTTAATGTGTATTGCAAGTGTTTCAATGTGTATTGCAAGTATTTAAATGTGTATTGCAAGTGTTTCAATGGGTTTTGTCTCAAGCGGCCTCTCATAAGCAGCCTCTCATATTTATTTGGCCCGAAGTCAGCTCCCGCTTGACCAGTACAGATTTTTTTACCTATAGCTCTGATGGGCCCGATAGTCAGCTGTTCACTAACTTATTTTTTACCCAGCATTGCTTAGGCCCGATGTCAGCATCCCGCTGACTAATGATATCATATTCAGAATATCGTCTGTAACTTGCTCCGCTATGTCAGCTTCTAGAATTCTGACAGTTACAGCGATATCGCATGCGTTCAGACACTGATCAGTGGGAGAAAGAGACATAAGGCAACACGTTGGTTTTGTGGTTCTGTTCTCTCCTTCTCAAAGTTTTATTGTACACTCAACACAGTTTATATACAATGGCAGTGTGACTTTACATGGTAATGGTGCATCTACCAATCACAGAATACATTCAGAATATAACTAAAAAAGGCAAAAGGCAGCAAAAGCAGCATGTCATAAATGGGAAGCACATATGTTTAGAGCAGCGTGTCCATATATGGGACGTATGTACAGCGTGTCCATATATGAGTAGTCTAAATATAGCCCTTATGACTGCACAGACAGTGAAGTCATAAGCACTCCAACTCATTTACTTTAGAATTAACCTTTACACACACAAGGAAAAGAAAATCATTCCAAAATATGATTAAAATAACATTTTACTTATAGCACGTTCCATCCATGGGTGCGTGTAAGCGTTTCCTTTGTGCGTGGAAGCATTCCATGTGTGCAAGTAAGCGTTCCATGTGTGCAAGTAAGCGTTCCATGTGTGCATGTAAGCGTTCTATGTGTGCATGTAAGCATTCCATGCGTGCGTGTAAGCGTTCCATGCGTGCGTGTAAGCGTTCCATGCGTGCGTGTAAGCGTTCCATGCGTGCGTGGAAGCGTTCCATGCGTGCGTGGAAGCGTTTGAAGGGTGCATGTAAGCGTTCCATGCGTGCGTGTAAGCGTTTCATGCGTGCGTGTAAGCGTTTCATGCGTGCGTGTAAGCGGTCCATGCGTGCGTGTAAGCGTTCCATGTGTGCGTGTAAGCGTTCCATGTGTGCGTGTAAGCATTTGAAGTGTGCGTGTAAGCGTTCCATGTGTGCGTGGAAGCGTTCCATGTGTGCGTGTAAGCGTTTCATGTGTGCGTGTAAGCGTTCCATGTGTGCGTGTAAGCATTTCATGTGTGCGTGTAAGCGTTGTAATGATATTTAATAACATGTATTATCCATGTAGACACAAGGGGGTGCTGGAGGATAACTTACTGTGTACTTAAAGGGAGGAAGTGGGAATTTTGGAGATCATGGTGACAGGATGTCAAAGGTGGAATAAAATAAATGACTAGCAGAAGCTAGCTGTTCATTACAACAATGTGTTATCATTGAACAAAGAGATGAACATAACATGGTACCAGGAGTGGGATGTTTGAAGATACGCTGAGGACAATTGTGAAACGCAACATGGAGTCGTTGAGGCCACCGGAGGGTTTGAAGCTCACGGGTAATGTTGACTGCAATTGGCGGACTTTCAAACAGCAATTTGAGCTGTACATCTCTGGAATCGGGTTGGAAAATAAATCAGACGAACGGAAAATAGCATTACTGCTAACCATAGCAGGTCCAAATGCAATTGAAATGTTCAATATGTTCGTGTTTGATCAACCTGATGAGGACAAGAAATTGGAGGAGGTGATAAAGAAATTTGATGCTCATTGCTCCCCGAAGAAAAACGAAACTTATGAGAGATATGTGTTTCGTTCACGTACACAGCAGCAACATGAGACATTTGATAGCTTTCTCACAGATCTGAAATTGAAGGCGCAGACGTGTAATTTTTCGGATTTAAAATCGTCCATGATACGTGATCAGATTGTCTTTGGAATATATGATAAAAAGGTCAGAGAACGTCTATTAAGAGAAACTGAACTGAAACTGGAGGATGCTGTAAAAATTTGTCATGCTAATGAATTGGCTCAAAAGCATGCTAAGACCTTCAGTGACATAAGTAACAGTGCAAGTAACAGTGCAACTGTAATTGGTGACAGTGCAGAAATTGGTTCTGTATGCTTCAAGAAGAAGAACGTGCAGATCAAAAATACAAAGAAGTCTCAGGACGGGACATTCAGTTGCAAACGATGTGGTTATCAGCATCAACCGAGGCAATGTCCAGCGTTTGGGAAAATGTGCACAAAATGTAATGGTAAGAATCACTTTGCCAAACAATGTTTTTCAAAAGGACAATGTAAAGGACAATCTGTGCATGTTGTTGAGGACAATGATTTAGAGGAGACATTCTTTGTGGGAATGGTGTCATGTGATTATACATCAGAGAAAGCCACAGAAAATGTGAAGCCTACAGTAATGAGTAATGTTGACTATGAGGTGAATTCAGTAAAAGAGGATAAATGTATTGTGCCGCTGCAGATAAATGGAGCCGTAGTTACAGTAAAACTTGATACAGGGGCAAAAGCAAATTTAATATGTATAAGTGACATTAAAAGGATGAAAGAAAAAACAATAATGCAGAAAAAGACAATGCCACTGAAGGACTACAATGGACAGAAAATAGACTGTCTTGGTGTGTGTAGACTAAAAGTAAAGTCAAGAAGCAAAGTGCACCATATATTGTTTTCTGTAGTTGCTGAAGGACATGATTCACTGTTAGGTGACAGAGCTTGTGAGGATTTGGGATTGGTTAAAAGAGTCTACCGCATCAATTGTGATAGTGCCAATAAGAACATACCACATGATTCAGTAGACTTGATTGTACAAAGCTTCCCTGATATCTTCAAAGGATTTGGTGTCTTGCCGTTTACATACAAGATCCAGCTTAAGGATGACGCTCAGCCTGTGGTACATGCTCCACGGAGAGTTCCTGCACCTCTGCGTGATCGACTTAAAAAAGAGCTGGAAAGAATGACCATGCTTGGAGTAATCAGAAAGATTGAAGAGCCTACAGATTGGGTCAACTCAATGGTGTGTGTTAAGAAAAGAACAATGAACTACAGTATGTATGGATCCAAAGGATTTGAATGAAAACATAAAGCGTGAACACTACCAAATTCCTAAGAGAGAAGAAATCACCAGTGAAATGTCAGGTGCTAAGTACTTCACAAAGCTGGATGCGTCTCAGGGGTTTTGGCAGCTCAAGTTAGAAGAAGAAAGCACAAAATACTGTACTTTTAACACACCATTTGGCCGATACTGTTTCCTCAGGATGGCCTTTGGTATCATATCGGCATCGGAAATCTTTCACAGAGCAATGGAACACATAATAGAAGGTCTAGAAGGAGTCCGGGTTTATGTGGATGACATCATCTGCTGGGGCTCTACTTTACAGGAACACAATGAAAGATTGATCAAATTGCTGCAGAGTGTTCAGAAGAATGGACTGAAACTCAACAAAGCCAAGTGTCAGTTTGGCGTCCAGGAAATTACATTCCTAGGAGATAGGCTGTCTGCTCAAGGAATAGAGCCAGATAGAGACAAAATAAAAGCCATACTGGAGATGCCCCGGCCCACAGATAAGAAAGGAGTACTACGGGTCATCGGAATGATCAACTTCATTGGAAAATTCATTCCTAACATGTCAGCCAAGACTGCATGCCTGCGAGACCTTCTACATAAGGAGAATGAGTTTGCATGGACAGCAAAGAATGAAGAAGAATGGGTAAAGCTAAAAACAACGTTAACTACAACACCTGTACTCACTTTCTTTGACCCTACCAGGAGAATCAAGGTGTCCACAGATGCATCAAAAGATGGCCTGGGTGCGGTCTTACTGCAAGCAGAGGGAGAGGATTGGAAGCCTGTTGCTTATGCCTCCAGGTCTATGACTGAGTCTGAGTGTCGGTATGCCCAGATTGAAAAGGAATGTCTAGGCTTGGTGGCTGGACTGGAAAAATTTCATGGGTACATCTACGGCCTCCCCACTTTTACAGTAGAGACAGACCATTGACCACTGGTCGCTATCATAAAGAAAAACTTAAATGAGATGTCTCCAAGGATTCAGCGTCTCATGATGAAGCTACAAAGATATGACTTTGATTAAATTTATACACAAGGAAAACACATAGTGTTAGCAGATGCATTATCCCGAGCACCTACAGTGAGTCATGTGAGCTCTACTGGAGACGACGTTGAGGCTCATGTGAATATGATCACTGCTTCCCTGCCTGTTTCAGACACAAAATCAAGAAAAATAGCAGAACAAACAGCAAAAGACTCAGAGTTACAAACTGTTGTACAGAACATTCAAACTGAGTGGCCAAGAGGTTCCTCTGCAAACTATTACCACATAAGGTCAGAGTTGAGTGTTGCAAATGGACTACTGCTAAGACTGAACAGAATAGTGATTCCACAAACTCTACGTCAGGAAATGCTTAAGAGGATTCATGAGGGACACTTGGGAATTGAAAAGTGCAAAAGGAGGGCAAGGGACACTGTGTATTGGCCTGGCATCAATCAGGACATTGAGAAGATGATAAGCAAATGTGAGACCTGCCAGAAACATAGAAATAAACAAGCAAAAGAGCCAATGAAGGTAGCTGATCTGCCAACAGCACCATGGCAAAAGGTTGGTATGGATCTCTTTCATTTGAATGGCAAAGACTATTTAATTGTGATTGACTACTATTCAAATTTTCCTGAGATGGCACTTCTTACCAGAATTACAGCAAGCAGTGTCATAATACATGTCAAATCTATATTCGCCAGACATGGAATTCCAAGGATTGTCGTCAGTGACAATGGGCCATGCTTTAACTGCAAAGAATGGAAACAGTTTGCCGGGTACTATGACTTTCAACATGTCACATCAAGTCCCTTGCATGCTCAGTCCAATGGCAAGGCTGAGAAGGGTGTCCATATTCTAAAGCAATTGCTGAAGAAAGCTACAGATAGCAAGTCTGATCCATATCTTGCTCTGTTGAGCTATCGAGCATCGCCTCTGGACTGTGGTTTGTCACCTGCTGAAGTGTTAATGGGTCGTAAGTTACGCACTACACTACCCTGTTGGGTAAAGGAAAAACAGAACAGACAATTGAGACAAAGACTCCAGCTGTTAAAGCAGATACAAAAATCATATTATGACAAGACAACAAAAAGTCTCAAGCCGCTATCAAAGGATGATGTTGTCAGGATTGAGGATCAAAGTTCTTGGAACAAAAAAGCCACTGTTCTCCAGGAAGTAGGACCACGGTCTTACACTATCAGGACTGAGGAAGGACAGGTACTCAGGAGGAATCGCCGTTCCCTTCTCAAAACACAAGAGATATTTCAGGAGCACACAAATGATACACTTGAGTCTTCACACTTGTTACCAGCAGACTCAAATGACACAAGTAAACATTCAGAGACAAGCATACCAAACTCACCTGTGTTGAGGAGATCCACACGTGTAAGAAAAGAACCTGAGAGACTGAATCTTTAAAGGAGTAAATACCTAAATAGAAGGTTCATGGTGATATTGATTAATTGATTGATATGTAGTTATTGACACTAATGCACATGTATTTATTTATATGTCTGATAGAAAACCAATTTGTGTTATTAATGACATAATTATAATAAGGATTATTTTTTAGAAATTTGGATTACTGTGTTAACTCAAAGGAGAGGGGATTTAATAACATGTATTATCCATTTAGACACAAGGGGGTGCTGGAGGATAACTTACTGTGTACTTAAAGGGAGGAAGTGGGACTTTTGGAGATCATGGTGACAGGATGTCGAAGGTGGAATAAAATAAATGACTAGCAGAAGCTAGCTGTTCATTACAACAATGTGTTATCATTGAACAAAGAGATGAACATAACAAGCGTTTCATGTGTGCGTGTAAGCGTTCCATGTGTGCGTGTAAGCGTTCCATGCGTGCGTGTAAGCGTTCCATGCATGCGTGTAAGCGTTCCATGTGTGCGTGTAAGCGTTCCATGTGTGCGTGTAAGCGTTCCATGTGTGCGTGTAAGCGTTTCATGTGTGCGTGTAAGCGTTCCATGTGTGCGTTAGAGAGAGTTACTTTGATTGTAGTGTACCTTTAACTGAAAGGTTTTGTTTAGTATTGCCTTGGTTCAGTCCTTATGTATGAACATGTTGCATATACAAATCCAAAGAGAAGACCTTATGAGCATAAAAAATCAGAATTTTCTTTTACACTACAAGTGTCAGCATTTGTCAAAAAAAATTGCCACAACGGAAAGCACTTACTAAAATTCACTGACAAGTCAATGCTCAGGTTAGGGCAATACAAATGTCTAACAATTTACACATGACATTGTTGTAAAGACTCAACAAGATATTGTTATGACAGTGTTTTAAAGACTCGACAGGAGATCGTCAGACCAACACCACCCGAACAAGTAGCTCTTACTGCATTGAAAAGTCAAGTATGTTGCTTGTGCTAGGGTAATGTAAATGGCCAGTGGCTTCCATGAAAATCTTTGTCAAACCAACCATTGTTAAAATATAAAAGAGGATTATTCATTCATGCAATTCTTGCTTGTGTTTCTAAAAACAGACATCACCAGTGTTGCAATTTGAGGTCATCTTAATGTGTATAAGAAAATAAGTAGACTTAAAAGAATTATGAAGACTTTGGTCACACACAATCGACCCAACAAGTAGCACTTACTCAATTGAAACCGGACAATGCTCCAGTTGGGTCAATGACACAGACCTCTAATGTTCTTCTACAGAAGTCTCTGCTGTGGTCAGATGGTACTTTAAGTAACTTCTTGGCTGTCTCTGCTTAGTTGTGCTGGATCACGTGAGAGAGAATAGAAAAGAGCTGAGAGAACCTGGTTTTCGGAGTAACAAGTTGGTGTTTCCGCCCGGTTGCGGTGTTGGAAAGGAAAAGTTTCAGACTCCATGTGTCTTCTATACGACGGACAAGTTTTTTCCTTCACAATCTGGCGGCCAGATATGAAAAGGTGAGCAGAAAGCCTTGTTAACTAAAGTTTCTGCCTGACCCTATGGGGGCAGACCACACTGTGAAGATAAAAACCTGCCTGTACGTTTATTTTAAAACTAGCACACTCAGAAAAATGTATAAGATGTCTTAAATGTTTCGTATTTTTACGACAATTGTTTTGTATTGGTTACGATTTTGTGTTTAGTTTAAGAGATAAAGAGAAAACTACCCGAAGGGTTTAATACTCCTTAAGGCCTGATCAGTCTCAGAAAGTGGGTTGGGTTATTGGTTACTAGTTTGAGTTGCATAGCCATGAAGTTATATCTTTACTAGGATGGCATAGCGCTCAATCGTGAGTAAGAGCGCATAGCCAAAATGTTAGAGAGACTAGGTTGGCATAACGCTCAAAGATTTGGAAACTAAATTACGGGCTAGGCTGGCATAAGGGCGCATAGTGCTCCATAGTTAGAAAGCCTGTTTAGAATAGGAACGCATAGCCAGAAAGTCAGAGTCATGAGGCTGGCATAACGTTCAAAGATGTGAAAACTAAATTACGTGTTAGGCTAGCATAAGGGTGCTTAGCACTCCATGGCTAGAATACTCGTCTAAAGTAGGGGCGCATAGCTAGAGAGTCAGAGGTACTAGACTAGCATAACGCCGAAAATAGTTGTTGTGATATTGTCATAAAAACATTGTGTTTTGTGTTGCGCAAAAATTTACTAAAACCACTTGAGAACCCATAAAAAGAACAAAACTAATATTAGCTAGCATCTAAATCCCTCTGAAGGCCGCATTCCAAGATGGCAGACGAGAACAAAGGAAAAGCCGAAGCACTGCCCCACCCAGTAGACAGCATGGGTTGGGTTGTACAAACTTAAAAACACTAAAACAAATTATGTAAATTGTGAAACAAAAGATTATTAATAAAATATATGGTACAAATAAAGGAAAAGGTTGTTATTGGTAGACTTCGGGATCCCCTACCAATAAGAGCCCAGTAACAATAATTTTAGAATTTATTAATTGTTGGATTAATAAATTGCTTTAACCCTTCAAAGAATGACAAAATAAATAAATAACACAGACTAAATAAATAAAATAAATAAATGAATAACTGAATGAATGAAGAAATACAGAAAATAATATTTGAAGATCTTAATCATATGACACAGATTTTTTCAGAGAACCAACTTTTCAGACAGGACCTGAGTTGTATGTGGATGCAGATAAAGAAAAAGTTTTGCCATTTTGGAATGGATGAAGTCTATTCCTTCCCCTGACTCTCACACTTATAAAACAAACCCACCCACTCAAACATTGCCTCCACCCACACCACAAACAGTGTCTCCATACACTGAAGTAAGGAGTTTGTTAAAACATGCAATTCATTTAAATAACCCATTTTTATCTGAAATGCAAGCCTCTGTGATAGGAATTTTGAAGGGGGGGAACTTGAATGTGTGTTTAAACCTACAGACAATAAAAAGGTAAAAAGAATTTAAGGAGATGATGAGAGAGAAGGACACTATTGACATCAAGACTCAGGTAGCAGGTAAAACAGACTTAACAGACACAAATTCAACATTCCACTTCTTGTTCCATTTCTACGTCCCACTTTATGTAGTCTAATCCTTTTAAAAGTTTGCCTGACACACTCGCAGCACACATTTCATCCATGAGTGAGAACAGACATGCAGCTCACAGACAACCCCACAAGAAACTTTTACGAGTCACACTATCATTTACGACCAGGACAACTAAAACAACAAGACCCCCATCAGATTTACAATGATGAGGACTTTAGACCTACTTCAAAGGTTTAGGAGGATCTGGAAGAACAGGAAGTAGAATATAAACAGAGGTCTGGATATATGTTTCCACTAGATGTGTTGTAACCAGTAACTTAGATAAACAGATGCAAAAAGATGCAAAATAACCAAAATTGTCTTGAAGCTAATACGCAGAGAAGAAAAATGTGGTAAACTATTGGCCCTACTCCTTATGTGGAGTCAAATGATAACAAATGATAATCAAAGTGTTTATACCAAACTGTGTACTTCCGACTGACTCACTAGGACTTGTAAAAAATTAAACTGTTAAATGTACCTCACAATAATCAGACCCATTCCAGAAAACAGGAGAACAGAGTGACCACCGTAGACATCTCAAGAACTAAAGACATTTCTGTAGATTTCAATGTTAATAAATTGACTGTTGCCAGATTTGACGTCTGGTGGTACTGTGGGGAAAGGACTCAACTATACAACTGAATAGCCCCCAATTGGTCAAAAGATGTGTTTTGTTGTCTCTTGTTACTGCTGTACAAGTATTTCCAGGTGAGACAATCCTACTGACTGGAGACGTCCACACTCAGAAGAGGAACATCCCGGATGAGTATAAATTAGCTGATGAAATAACAGGATTTGAAAATATACCACTAATTGGAGCCTTTTTTCTCATTACACCAAATGAAAAAATGTAAATCACATTAACCTAGTCCATTACAATGTACAAAGACTGGCTAATTTTACTAGGGATGCTGTAGAAGCAGCCCATAAACAACTCTCCCAGACTTCTTCTACTGGTTTTACAAAATAGAATTGCCTTGGACATATTTACTGAAAGGTTTGTTCTATGTTTGAAGATAATTATTGTACAATATAGCTAATAATACTGCCACTGATTGCTCATTATCTAAAATAATTTAATACATAATTTATGGATTCTTGCGATCGAAATGAAGGGACCATCTGGTATTAATAACATAATTTCAGATTGGTTTACCAAAATGTTTGGGAGAAGGAGCCAGTTAATGGACAGCACCTTAAATACCTTTTTTGTGATGGTTATGATCTTTATATTTTGTGGATGTTGTTGTATACCTTTTTTAAGAAGCATGTTAAATAGGACCCTAATAACTATGATTGAAGGAAAGGTGCCTCCACCTGCTTATTAAGCTATGCAGGAGAAGGTACCACTGCTGGAGGATGATCTCAGTGCTCCCACACCCCTGGAGGAAGAGGACAGCATATGATAGGGTCCACGTGATACACACTACACATATGAATGTATAGGTTTTTACCATTGTGCCTTTTTGTATTAAAGATTTTCAGGGACTCCTCTACAATTTTGTGAAGGTTTAGAAATTTTTGATTTTCCATTACACACATAGCACTGTTATACTATTTTCCACACTGTATTTACACCACACATGACCATCTACCGGAGATATGGCGACCTGGAGGGGGCAGGTCCACGTGACTGCCAGAAGTACATGGTTATATGAATATAGTCTTAGACACCTACCCTCACGGAATGGTTTAGTTGTTTTGATTTTGGTTGTGAGATGGTAATTCAACCATCTCAACAGGGAGAGATGCAAAAACCGCTAAAGTTAGATTTTTAGTTTAGTGAGGTGTCCATTCAGACACCTCAACAGGGGAAAAATCCTAACAAATTGTTAAAAAAAAATCAGGTCCAGCTGATGTTTTAGAAACAACAAACAGTGCAAAAACATATACATATTAAGTTAAATAATGTTAAAAAAAAATGTTCAATCTACATACATAACCATGACATATCTTCACACATACAGTACAAACATCATCGATTACACAGTTGTTGACAGTATTGAAACAGCATGTGCATTATACAAATTGCACAACATCCAAATGCAATATTGTTATGGTATTTGAAACATGATATTCAAAAGGTTAAACCCTAAAACAGCTAAGAAGAAGGGCTGTACCATTACATTGCAGACATAGCTTTGTCATCCAGAGGGCGCCTGTGTGCTAATTTACACTTTCTCTCATACTTCCATCAGACTGCTGCCTTCATTGTGATATATTTCAGCTGTGATCCCTACTCACCACCAGAGGGCACTGTTGGACCTGCAGCCAATGTGCTGCAGAGGAAACATAAAAGGCAGATTTAAACTTTTTTTTTTCCTGTAAATGTTTGCACACAATCCATCTTGATATTTTGTTTCATATTCTTAAGTGTGCTTTGATTGGCATTCATCAACAGTCAGTTATAGCAGCTCAAGTGTATCATAGATTTTTAAGATAAGATAGGACTTTAATAATCCCACAGGGAAATTCACTTGTACAACAGCTCACAGACAGGTAAAGTGCAATAAGTTAAAGAAATGTGCGCATGCAATAGAATAAAAAAAAAAGTATATACAAGCTCAGCAGCAAAAATTTTTTTTATTGAATATTAAGGTTCAATTAAGCAAATACAGTATAAAGCTATCTTTACACATCCCTCCTTACAAATTTAAGGAGGCAGAAAAAAAATAGACATTGCACAGTATCTTGGCTTATTGTTAAATGTGTGAATTATAAAGTCTCACTTTAGGTGGGATGGATCTGCAGTAGCGCTCCTTCCTGCACTGAGGGTGTCTGTCTGCTGCTAAAGGGGCTGCTCAAAGCCTCCACAGTCGGATGCAGGGAGTGAGTGCTGTTGTCTCTGATGTATGTCAGCTTGGCCAACATCCTCCTCTCACCCACCTCCTCGATCGTGTCCAGCGGGCCCTCCTGACCAACTTGTTCAGTCTCTTCCTGTCCCAGTCTGTGCTGCCCGCCCCTCAGCAGACCACAGCGTAGTGGATAGCAGAGACTATTACAGAGTAATAAAAAGTCCTTAAGTCCATCTGGCCCCCAACCAGGACTCAAAACTAACGCCATCCTGGGGACGGTCCACAATGCTCCTTGGGACAGCATTATTCCGAAACACACATCTCCTTTGCACAAAGGAAATAGGGATTTAAATCCGCTGCTGCACAGACCGGTACCGGGCCAAGTCGGACTTAACGAGTGCACAATGGACAAAAAGGCTGAACTTTAAACAGAGGCTGTTGTCCCGAGACTGAACCATCTGAGCATTAAGTTATCATAACTCAGTCAGACCCATCTTAAACTAAGTATTTGCCCTTGTCAGAGAGATGTAATAATGTTCTGGTGGATCATGTGCTGCCTTCTGTGTGCCACTGCTGCAGCGAAAAAGTAAAGACCTGGGGACATTCGTAAAGACGAATTTGGTCTGCTGACCAAATTCGGTCCTTTGTAGAGTACTTCTAGTCTTCACATTAATTATTACTGTTAATTAATTCTTGCTGTCATTAATAAATAATAGGTGCAAATGTGCATATAACATATGCAATCAATCAATATCAATTCATTGCATGCTTTCTGGATCTGAACACATGCACTCTCAGAGACATATACCTGATGTGAGTCAAAAATATCTCTCAAAACACCCATTTAAAATCAGACACTGATTTAAATGTGAAACAATCAAAGAAACATACTTGATAAATATACAACATCCATCTCTACCACAATTTATGCCCATATGCCACCATGGTAACGAGAGTTTCTGTTTCCATCAGAACGTGTAAAAGTTGAGCACTTTAATTAGACTTAACACTTATAGCTCAGGAGCCACGTACAGTCCAATTTGATCTAAAGTCAGCTGGACCAG
>JALDNG010000093.1:1042500-1085000 GCA_024349245.1 Neodontobutis hainanensis | reverse complement strand
CAGAAATATCAAAGATAAACTAAATGAACAGTGCAGTGTAGTCTTGGGAGGAGAATAGCATTTAGCTACAGTCCTGATGGGAAAAGCAACACATTTGTGTGATCACTTAAATATAAGCATTTTGGAGCAGATAAGCACATTTTGTCATTTTTATGCAGTAATTCATTGATTTTTATTTCCTTAAACAGAATGTACTTGATATTTATTTTTTCTAGTTGGGAAAAAATGTTTTAAAGCCCAAATACAAACCCTGATTCCAAAAAGTTGAGACATGGTATAAATTGTGAATAAAAACAAAATGCAATGATGTGGAAATTTTAAATTTCAATATTTTATTCAGAATACAACATTGATAACATATCAAATGTTGAAAGTGAGACATTTTGAAATGTTATGCCATATATTGGCTCATTTTGGATTCTATGAAAGCTACACATTCCAGTTCCAGACAGGTAGCAATAAGAGGCTGGAAACGTTAAATGTACATGAGGAACAGCTGGAGGACCCATTTTAAACTTATTAGGTCAATGCAACATGTTTGGGTTTAAAAAGAGCCTCTCAGCGCCTATTCATTTAGCTGACACTTTTATCCAAAGCAACTCACATTGTTCTAATGTAATTACCAATGTTACAGCCACGGAAAGCAAGGTGGGTAAGTGTCTTGCCCAAGGACACAACAACAATATGAACTGCAGGGAGAGTGAGAATCAAACCGCCTACTTTCCGGTTGAAGGACGACCATTTATGCCTGTGATCTTCGGGCCTTTAAACGACACTGCATCACAAACATGAATGTACTGTAATGGAAGTCACAACATGGGCTCAGGAATACTTTCAGAAAACATTGTTGGTGAACACAATCCACCAGGCCATTCGCCGTTGCCGACTAAAACTCTTTAGGTAAAAAAAAAGCCATAAATAAACATGATCCAGAAGTGCAGGCGTTTTCTCTGGAGCCAAGGCTCATTTAAAATGGACTGTGGCAAAGTGGAAAACTGTTCTGTGGTCAGACAAATCAAAATTTGAAGTTCTTTTTAAAATACTGGGATGCCATGTCATCTGGACTAAAGAGGACAAGGACAACCCAAGTTTTCATGAGCGCTCAGTTCAGAAGCCTGATCTCTGATGGAATGGCAGCATGAGTGAGTGTGGCATGAGCAGCTTACACATCTGGAAAGGCACTATCAAACCTGAAAGGTTTATCCAAGATATGCTCCCATCTGCATCATAAAGAAGAAGATGCGTCAAAGAAGACCTAAGACAGTTGTATTAGACAAGAATGGGACAACATTCCTAAACTTGAGCAGCTTGTCTCCTCAGTCCCAGACGTTCGCAGACTGTTATAAAAAGAAGAGGGGATGCCACATAGAGATAAACATGGACTTGTCCCAAATTTTTTGAGATGTGTTGATGCCATGAAATTTAAAAGCAGCATATATTTTCTCAGTTTAAACATTTGATATGACATCTATGTTGTATTCTGAATAAAATATTGAAATTTGAAACTTCCACATTATTACATTTTGTTTTATTTCACAATTTCTACAGTGTCCCAACTTTTCTGGAATCAGGTTTGTATATATTGTAAATCATTATTATCATTAGTAAAAAAAAAAAAAAAATGTACTGTTTATTATAAAGGATAATCTATGCTCACAAAATCACATGCTTGAAAATTAAGCACTCCCATTGGTAGACACTGGCTTGTAAGATGATTTTCCAGGAAGTTTAATAGCTGCCGATAAATTGCTTTTTCAATGCTGAGTATGTCTTTTGACACAGAAAAAGAGTTAAAAAGACATAATTGCTGTACTCGCAGCTTGTCTAATGCTAAACTTTAGTTTGCTGTGATGTATTAGTATTTTGTGGAGAAAAATTGGTCCGGTTTAAATTTTTTTAATTAAAGAGAAGCAGGAGAGGTCCCTAGGCTGCTTTTGGAGTGAGAGGAATCTGAGACAGGGACAGTTAAAAGAAAGTCAGGTAGTATGAAGTTCAAACGCCATCATTAGTTATTCCATATACATTACGCTACCTATTGATTTGGGGAAAAAAGGTTAGGCAGAAAACAAACAGATATTTGACTTAAAGATTTGACACTCTATCTCTTGGCAGTGATAAAGTCCCATTTACCCACACAACGCGCCTGTGCAGTGTCAACTCTTCAGCGCACACCCCCTGTTTTAGTGTAATAGATGACGCTGTCAGCCACTCGGCACTGCTTAACTTCAGCCGCTCTGAACCACTGCAGTGTGCACTGAGTGGACAGGACGCAGGTGTGTGGATCACGTTCATGAAAAACAGTGCATCATATCCATCCATCAGCGCTGTCTGGGGCTGATTGCTGACAGGAAGTGCCAATGGGCCTCATACTTCCTGATTGGCCAGACCCTGTGGGCAAACCGCCTGCACTGGGGTCAAATGAGAAGAATTAAAGAAAATTCTCATTTAAGTCAGTGGATGAAGGGGCTCGTTTCCTTTTTTTTCTCAAATGAGTTTGAACTTGCAACCACTTGTTAGAAGTTGGCTTGCTAGCATATTCAATGAGCTAATGAGGCAGCACTCGGCCTGTAGAGGTTTACTGTAAAAGAAAGTCTCCAAATCAGGTTTAACAAGGCAGCCTGCTGGTCAGTTCACTTTAGTCTCTCAGGAGATTTAAAACCGATTTTACTTTGTATTTAACAATTCATTTTTTTTACCAACACCAGGAGGCTTCACAAATGGTGCAGAACTTGGAATCACAAGCTTTTTTTTATGTTCACTTACTTTATTATGTCTCGGCTCATCCTAAAAAGTGCAGTGCTAGAATGAAGTGGTCTTGCATTTAAGTGTTTTGTAACAATTGCATCACAAAGATGAGATAGCCGAAGTATAGAAGGTAAAGTAAGGAAAGGGGGATGATGTAATCGGTGTGGAGAAACAGTAAATGTACAAAAAAATAATTTGTCTTTATTTAGGAAAATTAGCCACAACCTTGACATACAGTTGTATGTTTTATTTCTTGTGCCCCATTGTGTGGCGAGTACAGCTGGTCACATTATTACGTATTGACGTATTATTACGTATGGACAAAACATCAAAAGAAACGTTGGCTTGTCTCAATTTGGGATACCACATGAAATAGCATTATGGTTGCTACTTTTATAGTAATACTGTGCTTATACGTTTACCTACCCTGGCAGAATTTGTAATATTTTTTTTTTTTTGGCCATTTTTTTGAGAATATGATAATAACTCAAGATCTTTATTTCACTCATAGTTAGTTGTTTTACAATAAATGGCTTTACCCAACCACTGTGTTTAGTCTTTTTAAATCATAATGCCAACCGAAGCTACCCGAATTACCCTGATCAAAAGTTTACATACCCTGGTAATTTTGGCCTGAATAAAATGCACACAAGTGACACAAACAGGTTTAAATGGCTACTAAAGGTAACCATCCTCACCTGTGATCTGTTTGCTTGTAATCAATGTGTGTTTATAAAAGGTCAGTGAGTTTCTGGGCTCCTGACAGACTCTTGCATCTCTCATCCAGTGCTGCACTGATGTTTCTGTCTGAGTCATGGGGAAAGCAAAAGAACTGTCAAAGAATCTGCGGGAAAAGGTAAATGAACTGTATAAAACAGGAAAGGGATATAAAAAAGATAGTCAAGGAATTGAAAATGCTAATCAGTGTGTTCAATCAGCAGTGTTCAAACTCTAATTAAGAAGTGGAAAATGAAAAGGTCAGGTAGACCAACAAACATTTCAGCCACAACTGCCAAGAAAATTGTTGAGTCGCCAGAAGAAAGCCATTACTGAGCAAAAACCACAAAGCATCCCACTTACAATACTCCAAACAGCACAGAGACAAACCTCAAAACTTCTGGAACAAAGTCATTTGGTTTGATGAGACCAAAATTGTACTTTCTGACCATAACCATAAACGTTCTATTTGGAGAAGAGTCAACAAGGCCTAGGATGAAAGTATCAAAAAATACTGGAGGAAAATTTGCACTCATCAGTCCGGAAGCTGCGCATGGGATGTACTTGGACGTTCCAACATGACAACAATATAAATCACAAGGCCAAGTCGACCTGTCATTGGCTACAGCAGCATAAAGTGAAGGTCCTGTACTGGTCTGGAGGCTTTTTGCCAAGAAATTTACCATTTGAGAGAATAAAGAGCCTAATCTGCAACTGCCACAAAAGATTTCAAGCTGTCATTGATATAAAAGGTGGAAATAACTCCAATAACTGACCACATATTCTTTTCAAGTACCTGCTCTTTTGCAAATGTTTTCAACAGAAGACCTCCCAGATGGTTCTGTGGGACAGACTACATACTGTTGTTTGTGTCTGTATATTTTATTGGTAATTCAATATTGATTAATGTTTACTACTGCATAATTGTGTGTTTTGATTTATTTTTAGCTTTACTGCAAGAAAATATTCATGAATTTTGACGTACAGTAATGTCTAAAGCTCTAAAACACACAAAGAAGCTATTGGTTGTTATAAGAGACACAAATACATTTACATTTATTCATTTAGCAGACGCTTTTATCCAAAGCGACTGACATTGTTCTACAGTAATTACCAGTGTTATAGCCACTGGAGGCAAGGTGGGTTAAGTGTCTTGCCCAAGGACACAACGACAGTATGAACTGTGGGGAGAATGGGAATCGAACCACCTACCTTCTGGTTGAAGGACGACCACTCAAACACTGAGCCACTGCGCCCCAGTATTTGTATTGCTTTATTATCTATTCTTTGATAGGCAGCTAACCTTCTCCTAATAATTAGCGTTTTAATGAATTAGAAATTTAAATATTTACAAAAGGCTGAAAGAATCTGGAGCAAACTTTTCTTTTACTGGTCTGTTTTAGTGTGGTTTAGTAATTTTCTTCCATACCTTTGTTTTTTTTTGTGTGTGTAATGTTTTTTAGCAACCATTTAAAGCTATTTTGGTCTTTTATCATGGTTTGTGTTTCATAATTTTTGATGACATAGATGACCACACAGTTTTCTCCTTATTTAAATATTGTTTTATACTTTTTGTCAAGCCCGATCAAATTTAATAGCAGCGCACTTTTGAACCCCAAGCCAGTGTTTTGAGAACCACTGGTCTATGAGAATATATATATATATATATATATATATATATATATATATATATATATATATATATATATATATATATATATATATATATATATATATATATATATATATATATATTTATTGTTGTTTTGTCTTTATGTGATGTCTGCTATGTTGTTACAATTTATTTCATTTTCCGGAAAGTCATCATTGCGCTGGATAAAATGGCTGCATAGTATGAATTGTAATCTTTGTTGTGTCTTTATGTATACATGTAATATTTTCTACACAATACTAGTTTCACCTTCAGAACCAATAATGTAATCGTAAGTCTTGTATCTTGAATAGAAGACAGCAGACAGACAGGAAACAGGGTGAGAGAGAAGGGATTAACATTAGGCAAAGGTCCTGAAATGGAATCGTTTCACAAGTGTGTAGTATGCTTTCTACCAGGTGAGCCACTGAGGAAACTTTTTCTTTGACTTAGAAGATCTTTATTGACAAAGTGCTACTTGTAAAACCCTGAACCTCAGTGTCTTGAACATGAGTTATGACTCCAAAGTCATTTTAACTCATTTACTTATTTTATAAAACGCAAACATAAAAACATTCATTAATTAAAGGTGAGGCTCTTCAGCAGGTGTATAATTAAAGAAAAGCATAAGTGATAGACGCTGTGTGCAGCTCCGATAACACCCAACTCGTGCTTCTCCTCTCAGCTACCATTAATATGAAAGTGCGATAAAGAAATTATAATATATATGTTTGAGAATGTCTCTTTGTGGCAGCATTGGGGGCTGTGTGAGAGCGCTGTGTGTTAGTGCGGCGATGCGGGGAGTCGGCCAGCTCAGATAAAGCCCTGCTCATGTATCAGCCTGCTCACCTGTCGGCAGCCGGACCGCCATAATGGATAGACACGGGCCGGGACCATCATTCATACTCAGCCGGCCCACTCTGGTGTGTGCGCGTGAGACAGGGCTGTGGGTTTGTGGGTGATTATATGTCTGCGTGGAGCATGACAGAGAGCGACAGAGACAGAGTGTGGAGCTAAGTGTGGATCTAAGTCTGTGCGAACGACGTTATTTGTTTAATTTCTGTCTGTTCGTTTTGTCATTTTGACTGATATTTCTCACATTCACGGTTGTATTTTTATATTTATTTATTTTTTTGCTTTAAACAGGCAGGAGAGTTATTCAGAATAGTTAAGTCACTAATAATTTAATTTATAGAAAAAAATCTCTTAACATCTAAAAACAATTTGTTTTTGTTTTGGGTTTTTTTTGTTTTTTTGTCCTTTTTTACCTATAGACAGATGATAGGTAATGGGGAGGATGACATTGGACAAAGGACCCAAGCCAGAATTGTCGAGGCACCCCCTCCCAAAATATTTATAATAAATGTAAATTTATGGACATGTCAGAACCAAGAGATGTGATCTCAATAATAAATACATAAATAGGACACTATAGATATACCTTTATGTTTGTCCCAAGCATAAAGGAAATGTAGGGCATCTGGCAGAAACTTAGCCAAATAAAAAGTGTTGCAACGCCTGAAGGGAGCAGCTGAAAATAAACTATTTAGCAGATAACAACTTAAAGCTCTGAAACTTCCAGATACCTTTGATATAACATCTTAGGACAAGCCAATGATGTAGAAGAGAATGTCGTGTTGATTATGTTGCCTCCCGGCTATGTCTTCTCCTCTGCCTCTGTCAGTGGGAGGATGGGGTTATGGGAAAGGGTCATCAGTGGGAGCTGATGTGACGGACAGCTGCAGGACACATGAGGAGCTGCAACAGTACAGGCTCAACACTGCTGTCAGTCTGTTTCTCTACACACAGGAGTATTCTGGAACAGTCAGCCATATGTAAATGAACATGTGACTCATACTCGTATGAATGTGTAAGAATGTGCAGTGAATGTATGTGGTGTTGGTCGGAGAGGCCGTAGGCGCAGAATGGCTGCCACGTCTCTGTCAGTGTGCCCCAGGGCAGCTGTGGCTACAGTTGTAGCTTATCATCACCGGTGTGACTGTGTATGAATGAATAATGGACGACCTGTAAAGCGCTTTGAGTCCCTGAGAAAGGCGCTATATAAATCCAACCCATTATTATTATTATTATTATTATACTCTGCTGAAGGGAGCACCTCTCTGTCTTCCTTTCTACAAGCTGTGAGCACCTATGGGAGCCCTGCAGGGACATGCTGTTGTTTATTAACAAACCCAGAAAGAATATTTATTTCTAAAATGTAAACAAACAATAAGTAATTCTTAAATGTTGCAGGATTTTAAGCAAAAAGAAAAATGGATGTGCTTCTCCCCCAGTAGTGCTCAATTTGTCCTCTTTGGGCAAATGTTGATAAAGGAAGTCCTAGAACAAAAGGTACCTCTACTCTATACAGCTTCACACCGTGCTCTCCGTAAAGTATGCATTCTGTATCTAGCGCCCTGTATCTGGTGCTCGCCAATACTGATGCCTGTCTTTTTGTAGCCTGGCAAGCTGAACAGCTCATTGCCAACTCGTTTTTCCACAAGGCGGGGCCTGGCGGGGCAAAGCGACTCCTGGGCCAACCAATCAGAATTGCAACGGACATGGCATTAGCTAGGTGAAAATCTACGAAGAAGTAAACCAACCAACAGGGTGTGTGGCAGAATGGCTGTAAATGACTTCTGTTGTTTGTACTGTAAAAAACTGAGGATTATTTAAAACTAATAGAAGAGCAGATGCGAACAAAGTGTCATGCAAGGCAACACTCCAGCGAGTTTAAAATGTGATTGGTCGGTCCGGAACATATCTGAGGAACTGACTGGCATACAGAGCTTTGCCAGACTGAGTTCCTGTGTATACAGAATATAAAGAGAGCTCATGTCAGGCTGTGCCAGGCTTGGGTCTTTGTGGTACCAGTTTTTGTAAGCCCCACACAGAAGGCCATCTTTTTTTATAATTATGAACAACTTCAGCTTCAACACATGAAAAATTAATAATAATTAACAACTCTGTGTCTGTGCCAGGCTGTCTGCATTTCTGTGCACGGAAGGTGCTGACATCAGAGGTATTGGCCTTTGGTATCGTGCATGTTTTTTTGAGTACAAGTACAAGAACACAAGCTTAGTATCGGGCCTGATTGATATGGTTGCATCTCTACTTTTTATTCATTTCCGTAAATTCTTAGAGGAATTCTCTGTGGAAAAAAACAAGACCTTTAGTCATAAAGGCTTTATAATCAAGGATTTATTGGAGAGCATGAATGTTTAGCACATACTGGAAGTGTACATGTTTGAATAGAAGTGTCTTGAGTTTAGAGACACTCCCATTAACCGTTGGCTTGTCAACATTGAATCAGTGGTTGCCAATGACAAAGACAGTGTCTAATCCAGCAATCTGTTTATGTCAGTAAGAGTGCGGTATTTATCTTTTGGGTCTGTAGAGTGATTTTATATGTTTATTTATACAATTTCTCATTTTTTTAATGATTATTTATTGCATGGTTTTATGAACTTTTTTATGGTTTACTTATTATTTTTAAGTTGTTGTTGTTTAAGAGTTCATGCCTCACTGTAGTCGGCTGTTTCTGTTGTTTTTCTTTCAGCGTACCGACAGCTACTTTCAGATTTGGAAGGAGACAATTCAACTGTTTGGCTGAAGTTACAGATGGGTCTAGGACACTGTGACTTGGGTCAAAAAAAATGTTTTATCCTTTTTGATAAATGAAAAGCAGGAAAGGTTCAGGGGCTGCCGTTGGGGCTGAGGGGTGGTTGTGTAGTGGCGCTATAATTTTAAGAAAGCAATCTTGTCTTTTTTTTACACAATTGTTTTTCCTTGTAAACAGTGCTTTTGGTTCAATTACTGTCTTTGCTTTGTTTTTTTGAAGCAAACTGCATTTGTTTATTTAAAACTTGAATGACCCCCAAATGTCCTTTTATTTTGTATTATTTTGAGGTGATTATACGCTATTAATAACTGGTGTGTTTCTTTTTTAGCAGACTTCCACACTATGTACCTTGAGCTGAGGTCGACACTGCTACAGACAGAAGCTCCTTGTTGTGCAGCAGATGCCCACAGTCTTTCCTTTTACAAGCAGCAGAGATGGCGGCAGGGTTGACCCCTGGGAGCTGACCTTAGCTAGGGTCACAGGTCAGCCTCCCAGCCTGCTGCTGTTGCCACAGTGATGAACGGCATCCTGAGACCAGCGTGAGTCCATGTGTGTGAGAGACAGGACCAGAAAGAAAGACTACATTTATACACATCTGTTAATACATTTAGAGCAAAGAGACTCCATTGTGTTGTATATGTGTTTTTGTGTATTTGTTTTCCATAATTCATCATCTGTAATAAAATTGTGATAATGTAATTACTGAAAAGACAATCTGATTATGAGAAGCAGCAGGTCTTTATGGAAGTGGGCCAAGTATAGGACCACACACTGAGCTAAAGATGAGATAATGCAGTCTGTGGTCATGTTGTACAGTGTAACAGAGTGCTCCTGTGTCACTGTCTCCTGGGAATGCACCAGCCTCAGGCCACAGCAGTGACATCAGCCCTGAGAGTCAAAGGTCATGATCCCAGGGTTACCATGGCTTTGTGCGGAGTATGGTCTATAGATTTTTCCAGTGTCTGAGGTGTCTTTTTATGCAAACATCACATTTTTATTACAAGTTGAATAACTCTGTCCTTTAGAGTTAATAAAAAACTTCTGTTCAGTTATAGACATTCTAATAGATTTCATGCAGGAATAAATAGAAATTACCCCAAAAAATTTTGTATTTCAGAAAAACAGTTTAATCATCTAATAGCATCTAGAGAGGTCTCGAGTTAGGCCAACACCTAATGTCTATTCAGCTTTTCAATAAAGAAGTAAGGACATGTCTTTTGATGTCTTAGTAATTTCTGGAATGAAAATTAGCCCAGCTTTACTTTTTAACTAAAGCAGGGACAGTAATTATGCTGTTAATGGGGGGTGGGGTTTTGACTAAATCCAATTTTGGGTAAAGCAGCTTAAAACTCAAACAAACCCATAACCATGGCCTTGTGACATAATTCAGTCACAAATGTAATATGGGATGCCTCACTGTTGGCATTTTGTGCCATGTTATTTTTATTCCATTCTATTTAGATGCACTTTATTGTCTCTATTAATCATGCTCTCCAGGGAGAATATTGGGAGATCCCCATTTGGACGTTTTCCAGATGTTTGTGTTCATACATGCCGCCTACATCCACACAGACCAGCCTTATTTTCACTGTAGAATAACCACAGTGTGCCTCATTTGAATAATGGCACATCTTTACTCTTGATGTGTGGTACCCACCAGGTTGATTGGGCCCCTCAGGCACTCATGGGGAATGTGTTTGACATTTGACACATAGCTTTCACTAATATACAGCATATTCCAATCACCACCTGAACAGAGTGAAGTCCATATAGGCTCAGAGGCTGAACAAGGCTTTATGTAAATGTGAGTGCTCACAGTGGCCCTGGTAGGCAGCGTTAGAGAGATGTAACCCAGCGGTAGCCCCTCACACAGCAGTGGGCTACTTCTCTGAGAAAATAGATATCATTAAACATACACACAGCAAAAAGATATTATTAGGCATCTGTTTAGTATTCATCTCCATCCACTGTAGGTCCCCAGAACTCACACATAGAGATGGAATTAGCCAGCAGCACCTGACACTCTATCATGGTGTCACAGCAGGCTCTGGGCAGTTGGGGTGTCCATCTGTGTGTGTGTGTGTATGTGTGTGTGTGTGTGCGTGCATGCATGTATGTGTGTGTATGTATGTGTGTGTGTGTCTGTGTATGTGCGTGCGTGTGTGTGTGTGTGTGTGTGTATGTGTGTGTGTGAGCGTGCATGCATGTGAGTGTGTGTCTGTGTATGTGCGGGCATGCATGTGCGTGTGTGTGTGTACGTGTGTGTGTGCATGCATATGCGTGTGTGTGTATATGTGCGTGCATGCATGTGCGGGTGTGCCTGAGTGTGTGTGTGTGTGTGTGTGTGTGTGTGTGTGTGTGTGTGTGTGTGTGTGCGTGCATGCATCCGTGTGTGTGCGCATGCATGCATGTGTGTGCGCGTGTGTGTGTGTGTGTGGGGGGTGTATGCATGTGCGTTTGTGTATGTGCGTGCATGCCTGTGTTTATGTGTGCATGCATCTATGTGCGTGTGTGTGTGTATGTGCGTGCATGCATGTGTGTGTGTGTGTGTATGTGCGTGCATGCATGTGCGCATGTGTGTATGTGCGTGCATATGTGTGTGTGTGTGTGTGTGTGTGTCTGTGTGTGTGTGCGCGCGTGCATGCATGTGCGCATGTGTGTGTGGGGGGGTTTATGCATGTGCGTGTTTGTGCATTCATGCATGTGCGTTTAAATAAAAGATTGAGCATTCAGCGATGTTGCATACCAAATATTTTCATATCAGTGTAACGTAATTGTTTAAAGGTGTACACACCTTTTGTAGATTTGTTTTGGTATCCTTTTGCTTCTCCTCAAATACAAGCAAAGCTACAGTAATAACTAGAAATTGTGATACATTCTCATAATAACAGCATAATAACTTATTTCACTGGGTCCTTATTAATAAACAGAAATGAAGGCAAAAAAGAAAATCAGATTCAATAGCTGAAGATACCTTGTTATAATCATTTGCTGTCTCTCACATGATTGTATTGAAATAGTACTTCACTTCATTGAGGCTTTCTTAAGGTTCTGCCAAAGCATTGCAGTTCAGATTAGATTTAGATCTTCTTTTCCACTAGAACAGCTATACACAAATACTGTATCAGTAGGGACTGTCCAGTCAGACTAACACCTGGGGTTAACAATGTTAGTTATGTCAGTATGCAGGAATTTTACTATATACAGTACAGCAGGCTTTACTTTGTCTTATCCTCTCGGCTGTATCAGATATCCCTAACAGTCCAGTAAGCTGTAGCATCATGGAAAATACATTTTGATACGTCATCCTTATTATCTTTCAACCATTCAAAAGCCCATATTTATTTTGATAAGTTCTAAAATATTTTTTCGAATCACATCTGCTTTTTGGTTTGTCAGTTCAAATAATTCCAGTAAGGCAGACAGAATGCGCAAATGTCACCAATAATGACAATACAAAATCAAAGCTTCAGTTAATAATAGCAGTTAATAATAGGCACTAATAACTCTGAAATGTATCTTTTCTTAGTAAAGCTCTATTTGACATCATCATTCTCCTTTGGCCTTGCTCATCCCCCTTCACTCTAATGGTTGCAGCTTAACTATGAGTGGATCATCTTTTTGTCAGAAGCATCTCTTTGCCTGTGATCTGTAATATTGTTACTTGTACATTAATGCCATTTATTGTGGGGGACGTTGATGGTCTGTGGCCTGCTGTCGATGTCTTTCCCATCTCTCAGCACCGCTCTCTGATTTCCCCTATCTTTACTAATACAATTATGTCAATGGTTCTTCACCTGCATGTCGATTCTGCTCCAACTCCGAGGGCTCAGGAAGAGGAGTTCATTGATTCGGAGCAGATGTCGATACATGAAACATGGATCAATCGCTCATTGATGATCAGGCTGGGATGAGGCAGTGGGACATATGGGAAGCTTTTAAAATTTAAGATATATCAATGTTATATACTGTTACTACCTCTTGAAGTACAAATTCAAAGAATATTTGTTTCCTTGCATTTTCGAAGAATGATATAAATTTTATAGGAAGAAATTCACAAATGCTTTGACACCTGCATTGTTTTGTCCAAACTTTTGGACTTTCTCATTTGGTTTGAACCAAATCTTCAGGTGCGAGAGCTCCAGTGGACCATGGTTTTGGTCTTCGTCTGGAGAAAACTGAACTGAAGGTCTGGATTGTTTGTGAAATTGTGTTTGCTGATAGTTCAGACATTAGGACCAAATTAAGTTATGACCAATTTAACACATGAAGAAGAGCGAATGGAAGAGGGAAACAGGCAAAACAGAGATTAGTTGGATTTAAAAACTGATATGATTTTAACACAAAGTTAAGCAACAGTAACAACAATGGGGGGTGAATATCAGTATTAGAAGGGTAGGGCAGTTGCATGGATGTGTGTATATGTGCAAGTGTTGAGTGTAAAAATAAAAGACAATAACTTCGGCCAAACCTAAATGTCCATCTGTATGAAGTCCTGGCGTCCCAGGAACAGGGCAGATCAGTGTTTGAACCGTTAGCCACCAGACCAGAGCAGGAAGAGAGCAAGTACATCTGAAAGAGAAGAGGAGGGTTAGGAGCATGACCAGGAACAGGCCAAGGGTCATAACAAAACACATAAAATCATCGATTACATTATTTAGTATAGCTCTGTTTGTCTTGCTTCTCTACAACATCTCTGTAAAGCTGACTGTTTCCTAAAGAGCATTATAGTCATTCTTTATTCTTTTGCATTTGAAGTTTCATCTGCTTGTATTAACCCTTGTGCCCTGATGAGGACAAAAGTGTCCTTTTCAACTTTTATTTTTTTGATAACTTGGAGGTTGTTTTGTATTTTTCTATGATATTTGGTAAAGGTATGTATTTTATAACAAATTTTGAAATTTTAAACACAAATCCAATATTACTTATTATTATTTTTGCACTCTGTAACCTAAATTGTTACACTCTTACCATTTGGGGACAAAATGTCCTCTTCCAAAACATCATAAAAATAGTATGTTAATTTTTTTTTCTACTTTTTTGCGCATAAATCTCTTAATCCACTTCAATCCTGATCATAAATGTCAAATATTTGAATAGTTTCACATTTTTAACCCTTTATATGCCAGTGTATATGATGCCATTACATCAGCCAATCACCAGAACAGTGTCAGATTCCCCTCCAAAGCAAGAGCTTAGATGCTCTATAAATAAATTACAAATAAAACATAAGAACAGTTTGTTTTCAACAAACAAACATTTACCAAATTTGGAACAGACATTTATACTGCTTTTACAACCTGAATCCAGCTGCACTTAGCTCTTCTGACCTGTGGATGTGTAAATGCACACACTCACGTGTGTGACTTCAGTTCATATCTGTGCACATTAATTGCAGCAGAAAGATGTGTGAACTTTGCTAATATATTTTTTCACACTTGCAGCTGGTAATGGTGGCCTTCTCCCATGGGCCAGTGCATTGCATGCACAGTCTTCTTTTTGGGTATTTGGAAGTCCCTGGGTACCCACTGACACTGTCCTGCCCTTGCTGTGGCTCCTGTGCTTCTGCTGCAGCCACGCTTTGTGCGTGGGGTAGCTACCTGCGTTGTTGGATTAGTGGGGTGACCATTGCTCCTCTAAGAAAATCCGGCGCTCTTGTTCAAGGTTGGATTCACAGTCATCCATAACATAAAGAAGTTCAAAGCTGAGACATCTAGGTTGTTGTAAAACAACGTCAGTGGCCTGAAAGCCGGCTCCCAGTGAACAGTGCTGAGCAGCAGGACGTTCTTGCTTTGTTGTGTAGGATACATCTGTGTGAGACTTGGCAAAGCCAAAAAGGGCGGATTGAAGGCTTCTTTTTCTGGTCTGGAGCAGGATTGGGGGAAGCTCTGGCAACTTGTGTTTTAGCGGCTCTTCCCTAAGTCCATATCAGGTGAAAAAATGATCACACATCACCGTATGTCCTGCCAGTCCTTGAGTCAGCTGCAGAACCACTCTCCTTTCCTGGTTGACCTCCACAGAACAACCCTCTTGTTTTCCCACATAGACTTGCCTTTTAAATGCTTAAGAGGACGTCACAGGCCATGTAAACTTTGATCCTTGCTGGTTTGCTGGGGATGTACTGCTTGAAACTGCAGCGAGCCCACTCAGAGTCGGAGGTATTGTCCGGGGAGGAAGAGTATGGGGACTGGGCTCGCTGGTTGTCATCCTCAGTCCTGTCCTCACGAGAGCCCATAACCTGTTCCAGAGCTTGCAGTTTGTTAAATTTAGATTTCTTACAGAATTGATAGGCCATGACTGCCAGTGAAGAAATGAACACACAGCTCTTGACCTGGCTATATTTCTAAGTTTAGTGTACGGTCACACCTGTGTCAACTGTGTTTACTTTTTGTGCTGCTGAAATTTGTAGCTCCCAAGTTTGTTATGATGCAGAGGTGATGTTAAACGTTCATGGAACAAAGGGGGTTAAACTATACCTTTTATTCTTTCACTTCAAAAACACATAAATCAAAAAAAAAAAAAGTTAAGGCTCCAAACTGCAGTTTTGAGGAGATCCAATGGGAGTTATTTATTAAATCATACAAAGCATAAAAAATTATAATTGATCAAAATGCATTTTAATTCCAACCAATGGCAGATCCACAACTTTAATAATCCCCCCAAGAAAATTACACTTTACATTCAGATTATGAAAAATATTGCAATTTCTAAGTGATTGTATAACAGTATTTTGGGATGCCATCATATACACTGGGATATAAAGGGTTAACATTTTGAAAATATTCAAATATTTGACATTTATGATCAGGACTGAAGTGGATTAGGAGATTTATGCAAAAAAGTAGAAAAAAATATTTACATATACTATTTTTATGATGTTTTGGAAGAGGACATTTTTGTCCCCAAATGGTAACAGTGTAACTTTTTTGTTTAAATCTGACATTACAAAAAAACAAAAATTCATCAAAATCAATGTTATAGCCAATCAATGGCACATCCAAGACTCTAATAATCCCCCCAAGAAAATTGCACTTTGCATTCAGATTATTGTAAAAAAATTGCAATTTTCTGGTGATTTTTTAACAGTATTTTGGGATGCCATCATATACACTGGGATTTAATGGGTTGAAAATGTGAAAATATTCAAATATTTCACATTTATGATCAGGACTGAAGTGGATTAAGAGATTTATGCAAAAAAAGTACAAAAAAATATTAACATATACAATTTTTATGACGTTTTGGAAGGGGGGAATTTTTGTCCCCAAATAGTAACAGTGTAACATTTCATGGTACAAGGGTTAATTGTATATTATAATAACATGTCTCTATAGGCCCTACTCCAGTCTGATTATGGTATTTCTCTAGTTCAACTGTAAAATGAGCCTCTGGAAATAAATATATAACTTCTACATAAAAACAGCAGCTGACATAAGATGCTTGCAACATTTGAATTGTTTTAGTAAAAAGTAATAGTAAGTAACAATAGTATTTTGGATTCTGTATTTTGAGCTTTGTACATAAAACACATTAAGCACATTTTGAGAAAATGTTTTTGGTTTGTTATTTCTATTTTTGGTTCAGGTGAGGTGGTAGAGCAGGGCGTCCTGGAAGGTTAGTGGTTCGAAGCAGCCTAGGCACCATTCCTGCTTTTCCTGAATGTCAATATATTACTGTTTATCATAGGAACAACACCAAGCTCATCTGAGAAATGTTCAAGTTGAATGTTTTCTTTTTGGATTCACATATTGACTTGAGTGTTGGTTCTCTGTTGTACTGGTTTGTACTTATTTGTACTTGTTTTGAAAATATAAAAGCCTCTAAAAATGCATGCTACACAAACCTGAACATACCTTACTGGAACTGATTGTTCAACATGAAACTTATATGTCACAGCTGTTCCTCATTTTTACTCATCTGAAAAACACAAATAAATGTATTGAGTGCCGAAGCAGCATTTGTTTTCCTGCAGCTCTGTGGATCCATTCAGCCGTTTCCGTCGGCGGCAGTTTGTAGCAGGAGCAGATAACAGCGACGTGATGGGGATGAAAAGGAGGCAATAAAAAAGATGAAAACATGATAGAAAAACGGAGGGGGGTGGGGGCGCCGCAGGGGCCACACAGGGCCCTTTGTTTTCTCTGCCTGCTGTGCTTACGACTGCGCACACACACATGCACTGGCTCATCTGCATACATATACATGGGAACAGAGACATACATCCACATCGCATTTGCATAGAACTCAGCACAAAACACAGGGGCTGCTTGATGGTAAAATGTCTTCTATAGCCACAGATTCTGGACTTTTTTGTTCTAATCCACTTTACCAAAGACCCAAAAACACAAACATGTGTGAAGAAAATTGCATCCCTGTGCTGTGGGTTTTCTCTGGGTATAGGTCAACTGGGAAACGTAAATTAAACACTTAGGGAATTGTGAATGAGTTGACTCAGTAACAAAGAGTTAAGAAGCATTCCCTTTGGGAACCTTTTGGCCTTTAGTTCCATCAGAGTGGTCCGGTATAGCTAAACACCGCAGTTTGTTAGATAGATAATCCTCACTTGAGAAAATGAGCAGACCACCAAAACAAAGAAAAGCAGAACAGCAATGTTTTTGCAAATAGAAACTGTGGGTGTAAAATGTGTGTGCTCGTGGAGTGGACTTGGAAAAAACACCAAATAATACTATGGTTTTAGGACCTGTGCTTTCCCATCAAAGACTGTATGATGTGCCTGAAAAGCTGCAAAAATGGTCAAAATACTCATTGAAGTGAATGGCAAATACTGCTGCTTTTGTTTCTGCATGTCATTACAGAAATCAAGCCTCAGAATGTACATTCTCAGCATGTGCTCATTTGGAGGATGTATACAAGCTTCCCAGCTGCAGGTCCTGGTGATGGAGGTGGGGTGTGAGTGTGGGGCCACACTGTACTGCCTCCAGCTACAGTCTCTGTGGTGTGTGCGTGTGTGGACATGTTTCTGTGTGTGTCAGTACGAATGGAGGTCCTGACCCCCATCAGTCTCACTCAGGACTCACTTAACAACACCAGAGGGGTCCTGCCAACATCAGCTCAAGTCTCTCTGTGCGTGGAGATGAGATGATGCAAATGCCACCATTTTGTGTCCCTTCTATCAGAAATCTGCATCTCATAAGAGGAAGACAAGTAACGTACATCACAGCAATAATGGGCTATAAATGGAAGTGGGGATGGACCAGCCTGATGGTTTAGACTTAGTTTAAAATACTGGAATGAGACTCAAGTATCTTCTATACCCTAATAAGTCGCTACTATTTTAGTGCTTATTTATTCCAATTATGATTTTGACCCTTTCCACAAATGACATAAAAGCAAATGAAGATTATCAATTTTCAAGGATAAGCAACTTTCATAGGCCCACAGAAAATGTGGCTTGTATGGCCAAACCAAATGTGTTTCTTTCACAAAGAAATGTAGGATAGTAGCCCTTTCCAGCTGATACACGCTGGATAATGTGTTGTGATAAGTTCAATACCCAGGGACATGAACGCTTTGCTGGTACCAGTTTAATTTTTGATTAGATTTTTTTTCCTGACTCTACAATTTAGTAGATTTTTATTTTTCTGTTAGATTAATCATACAACCAGTGTTTCAAACATCCATATTATCATGGGTTTAAATCCCAATTCAACTTGATATTTTGTGGTTAGCTTAGTTGCTGTGAAAAATATCATAGAATTTTCTTTACACTGGACCTAAAGCTTGTCCATTTTGGTTTCATAGTGGTCATCATGTGATTTACACGCAGGAGGTCCTGGGTTCAATCCCTACTGCACCAATGGTGAGCCTACCTTTTGTCTCTAAAATGTTCATATTTAACTAACATTAAACAATATAATTGTTGTTATGCATAGGTTGACTAAAAGGACTATATGTACTGGATCAGTACAGTAGAACTGAATGTGTTTTTAAATATACATAGTGCTTGTAATATAAATATGTTACCAGTAAGCACAGACAACACTTCAGCACCATCTAAGTACATTATATTGAGTTAAAAGATCAAAGTTTTGTTTTGGTCAGGGAGTACTGAACTGATGTATGAAGGGTTACTGCTGAAATCACACTTTAGGAGATTGTAGTGGAATAAATGATAATTGTGGAAGACAGCGTGGTCACTGTTCTTTCATACTGTTGCTCTGTGTGGTTTAGGCAGAAATGTAATGTTCCTCATTAAACAGGAGCATATGAGTCAAAGGGTTGGGTGTTAGATGTACTTACGCGGCACTGGATCCGGAGGTGTGTTCCACAGACAGCAGATCCATTCATTTGGACATAACTGATGACCAGCCAGCGCTTGTTATTAGTTGGTTTGTGTGTGTGTTCCTGAGCTTAGACTGAGAAAAAGTGTACCCCAGTCCTAGAGAATATTTGTATCTGTTTTACATTTAAGGTCTTTTGGGTTTACAAAAAATCCTGTTAAATATGCAATATGAAACCATGTGGCATCAGGTTTTTGTGGTCAGTGTAGATATATTAACATTTCTGAGTGGAGTATTGGGCTACACATTATAATTTGTAGCATTTCAATGGGGTCTTCCCTGACTCAACCATTGTATGCACTACCTAGGCTTTTTGTAATGGAGTTCACACACCACTAAAATCAAGTTGCTTACAAAAAATGGAATAAAAACATGATTTAAATGATATTGCACTTTCATATGAAAGTATTTTGTATATTTTATCAGATTTTTTATCATCCCCATGGGGAAATTTACTGTAAGCGGCCACCACCTGGGGGCACGCTACAGATCCTTTTTTTTATGTTGGTGGGGGAAACCGAAGTGTGTAGGACCTGAGCATGGGGAGAACATGCAAACAAGGTGGTTCTACTGTTTTGTAACAAGATAAGTGTTCCAAAATTAATGAAACGTGAAATGGCAAATTTTTTAAAAGCACTTTAAAGTGGCACTAACTAATTTTGTTTTTGCCTTCTCTCTATCAGACACCCCCAAAAGCAACATAGAGATCTTTTCTTGCTTTCATTTTATTTAAATAAAAAATAAAAACATACTCTAAAGTAAGGGTAAGGCTGACTATAAACCTAGCAGAACAACAATTATATCCGTGTTAAACATTTCCTAATTTGATTTATCCCTGTTTCACGTTGCATTCCATTTCTCAGTTTTTCCTTTTTGCTTTGTTTTTCTGTACAAAAATATTCATCGCTGAATATACATTTTCTCTATGATTCGCCAAAATCCTCTTCAGGAGTGAAAATTCCCATCTACTAAAATCTTTGATAATAAACTATAGATGATGTCATAAGGTCTTATTTTTTCTTAGATGATTCCTATTACAATATGTCATTAGGTGAATAAATGTTTTTTAGTTTTTTCACATGCCACATGCAAGATTCAACCAAACATCATTTACTAGTAAAAGGGCCCAAGCTGTGAACCCGTGTTTTTTCTTGCCTTAAATACTTCAGATTGGGTTAGACCAGGGGTGCTTACACTTTTTCACCATGCGAGCTACTTATAAAATGAACAAGTCAAAATGCCAATAGCCAAATCAGAAGAGAGTATTTTACCAGACCCCTAGTATATTATAAAAATAAATCTCTCGTTTTCTAGAGTAAACCAATAACCACTGAAAGGAGTGAAGATAAATATTATTTGTCTTTGACCTTTGCCCTGTCTGTGTTGTTGCAGTTGACCTTTCTCTGTGAACATCCATCCTGCAGAGAGTGAGGGGTAAGGCATCACTTTTAGTGCTTTCATTTTGACAATTTTTTTTCAACCATTACAAAATCAACACCAGTAAAAAATCTAAAATAACAAACGGCAACTAAACTCGGCTTGTCTTTTAATCTGCATGTTTTCTAAGAAAACTGACCAACCTTAGGCTCTAACACATATTTTATGTAAAACTTAAAGAAGTATTCAGGTAAAATAAATAAAAAGTTCCTGCAGTGTTTGAAGTTCTCAGTAGGAACAAATTCCTCTGTGGAAATGAAATATTGTGTGTGCTCACCATTTTACTTCCCCCTCTGTCATGTACATTTAAACCCGGTGACTCCAAACAATGCAGAGGCTTTAACCCCCTCTGTACAAACACAGAACACTGATTATTTAACAAAGCATTGAAAATATCAAAAATAGTTAGACATTTGCTATAACTGCACTGTCCTGTGATCAATACAATTGTTTTTATTGTTGTTATAAATTATTGCTTTTAATTGTTGTTCTTGAGTATTTTATTTATGTGCCATTGTGTTTTTTACTATTGTTGTAAGGCGTCCTTGAGTGTCCAGAAAGGTGCATTATGAATAAATTTTAATTTATTTGAACTTCCTTTACAGACATCTCTGGAGGTTATCATGAAAGTTTTAAAGAGAAGGCATCAGGAGAAATCTTTGACAGTTTTGATAGTTTAATATAAATGTCCAGTAAAACTTATTCTAGGTGCCTGGACCAAATATTGCATTACTGAAAGTGTCTTAGTTCCCAGTGATTCCCAAGTACTTTACAAAATCAACTGTACTTTGTATTAAGTTTTTAGGTTATAAATAATTTTTATGTTTTTGGTTATTCAAATAAAGATTTTTGAAATGACAGTGATATAAAGACCGGCCAGGACCAGTTCCACAGGGATGCAAATGTTTCTAATGCTCTCCCATGTCGAATTTCTGCCCTTCAGTTCAATGGACACAAAGTTGAAATTTTGAATAATGTTGTTTTTAGCTTTTTTATTGAATTATAATCATCGTATTTAATTTTTTTTTTTTTTTTTTTTTTATAAATGTATGGTTGATTTGCATGTTGAACTGTGCTATTGTGTAATTTTCTCTCTGTCACTCATGCAAAAGAGATCTTTAAACATTTTTTATCTACGCCTTGTTAAACATTACGTGATAGAATTAACACTATTTATCCACGTTTTACCGTTTTGCCTTTCCTTTTCTCTGTTGATGCTTTTCTTTTTTGAACAGTTCTGTCAAAATACATGTTTAGTGATGAAAATGCACTTACTGGGCAGCTATTAAACTTCCTGGAATGTCATATAAAAAGCCGGTGTCGTGTTGACCAATGGGAGCACTCCTTTTACAAACATGTGATTTGTGCAAACATTGATTGGCCAAGATTTGAAAGTCCTGGGAAAAGTTTTAAAATTCTCCATTATATGGTGTGTGCGTGTCATTTTAATAGATGAGAATGACCAGCACTTAAAGGGTCTTTGTCCAATCACATGATCACTTTCGAATAAAGTGCTCTGATGTCAGCAGGCCCCTAGGCTGCTGCTAATAGTTAGATGGT
Organism: Neodontobutis hainanensis; assembly: GCA_024349245.1. Lineage (NCBI taxonomy): Eukaryota > Metazoa > Chordata > Actinopteri > Gobiiformes > Odontobutidae > Neodontobutis > Neodontobutis hainanensis. Next base: position 1,062,970 of record JALDNG010000093.1, on the reverse strand, counting down.
AGTAATGATACCAGGATGACAAAAATAATCTTGGGGAGTGTAAATGTAAGTCATTTTGTGCATGAGGTGTTATGTCCCAGGACACTGTAAATGAACCTGAAGAAATTTTGTTAATCAAATTGAAGGCAACAGGACAAAGGACGTAATCATAACAAAAAAGCTATATTTGCCCTTTGAACATAAATAGTAAAGTCATTACAAACTGCAAGGCAAGACGAAAGGCCTATAAAAGAGTCCAACATACTATAGCTGTACTGAAGAGAATGAAGTAGTTCAATTACAACTAAGTACATTTTTAAATGTATTAATGATTTAGCTTCCATGTAAGCTGCATGATTCAGAAATATCAAACCCGAGGTGTCACCACAAGGGGCGCTGTAAGTGGTGACTGTAAGACTGTAAGACCAGCAGCCAAATGTAAGACCACCATTCACAGCAAAAGGACCTTTCCTGCCAAACTGAAAACCCACAGATCTGACACTGTTTAACCTTAAAGTAAAACAATGGCTTAAGTCCAAGAAAGTCTGTAAACCCTAGAGCCACATTTGAGGGTTTTAATGTAAATACTGTGTTGTATGTACTGTATGTTTTAATGTGTTGTGACATTGTTTCACTGTTTGCCACTGTCTGTTGTGTGTTATGGACCAGGTCTGCAAATGAGCTCTCAGCTAAATGGCCTATGGACATTGGTTGTTGGTTTCCCATCAATTTTATTCAGTAGGGACAGGACAAAAAAAAACTTTGTTACAGCTTCAAGTGTAACCGATGTAAACAATAATGGCTAAATGTGAATTTAGAAAATGTATGTGTAATGTACTTGTACTGTTTGCATCTTTGTTTTGTGGTGGTCATCACATAGGCTTTAGTCTCAGCAGCCTGTGCAAGAAGAGATCAGATCCTTCAAATACATGCATAACCATGTGTTATTTAAACCTGCCACAACACCGTCACAGTTGCTGATCTTTTCTTAGACGTACCCTCACTCATTTGGTTCTAGAACTAAGCCTGAGTCTGGCCAGTGTGAAAGACCAATCTATAGTCCAGTAGATGGTGCAAGTTTATTCTTGAACTGAGGGACTAAGGGGTCTGGATTTGGGAGGGCTTTCGGTCATAACACACTTAATTCCACTAAAGTGATTTACTGTGATTGACACATGTGTGAAAACCCCGATGACATCATTAACTGCAACTCCTCCTCTTCCTCTCTTTCTCCCCTGTTCTTTTAAGGACGACCAAGCTCCGCCCAATGTCTCGCTCGACCATCTTCTCTTTGCAGCCATTGGCTAACAACCCCCTTTCTTGCCACTCCATTGGTTTTCTTCACTTTTCTCTCTCTCCTCCCTCTCCCAGTGCCGACGTCCAATCAGAGAGCTGCCTATCAATCAGCCTCGACACATGGGGTGCACATGGAGGGGCCACAAAGAGAGAAAGACAAGCTGTTTACCTCCAGCTCGCCCTGGTGTTGTTGTTTTTCTGTTTAAAATGGGGTGGGGCCAGAACAAGTTGGCATTAATCAAACAGACCCCTGGTACAGCCCCTTACCCGCACAAGCATGCACTAAACAAGAAGTGGATTCCTCCTTCTTTTAAAATCCTCTAATTTAGTAAAAAGTCTAAAAAATAATTAAAGCACAATTGGAGCTATGTTACTTTTGTCATAGTGACTGAAACATGTAAAATAATTTACAACTTTACAAGTCTTGAAAAACATTTAGATATTAAAATTTACACTTTAGGGAAATAAAAAAGAAAATAAAAGCACCATGTAAGATTATGCTTAGTTAATCAATATTTGTTTGTAGTTTTTAGGGCTCATTTTTATTTTAAAAGTCTGATTGCTGCAGCATTCTTTTTTTATTATTTAGTAACAATTTTCAAAATGTGTTAAAGCTAAACAGGTAAACTGTTAGTCAAATGAATAAATAAATGTATAAAACTGACTACAACATTTTAGAAAACTGTTAAAAATAATAATAATAATTTTACTATAGTCTTTTTTATTATTTTTGAAATATGGGATTACAGTGATCTAAGGCAGTTTGATTGTCACGCAGGTGTCAGTGTACACTCATAAAGGTTCTGTGTTGTCATATTTACTTTTCTAAATATGTTTGTATTGGAAGATCAATGATTTTTTATACAAGACATTGCAGATGAAAAACATCACAATACTCTTTCATTTCTGTCGTTATATGTTATTATTCTTATTGTTACAAAGTTATAGATAGATGTACACAAATGAATATATGAGTATTGAACTACACTAGGGCTGCTGGTCAATTTACTATATACATATATATATATATATTACTCTATATACACAATAATAATATCCATATCCCAAAGAACAGCACTATTATAGGAATGATAATATGGTATTCTTTTGTAGCAAAAATTTACCAAGTGCATATCAAAATAATTGCCCAACCACAGCCAAAGTTAGTGCGACCAAAAAACTGAAATAAAGTTTAGGGCCTTGCATTTCCTCATATTCAGAAAATAGAATACTATTAAAATATTACAAGTTATATGTTTATGGTTAACAGTCAAAGTAGAACTTGCATATTGCAGGTTTTTCTTTTTTATTGAGGTACTTGTATTTCCTGACCACTGTTCAAAAACATATGTCATCATTTCTTTCTCATAGATCTACTTTATAAATACAAAAGCCATTTGCAGCAGCAGTAGACGTAGCCTGAGCTCATGAGCCCCGCAGTGAGAGAGGGGGCTGTGGACAGATGCTCACTGTGTCGGAGCTCAGCTGCTTTGAGAAGCAGTATTCGGCAGTATTCCCTGGTGAGGACGGGGCAGCTGGCAGAGCCCTGTCTCTAGTGTCAGGGGTCTTGGAGCGGACTGGGGTCTGGACTGGCTACATACCACCTGACACACACTCACACAGAAGCTCTCTGAGGGGCAGGGAAAAGACGAGTGTAGCCCTGAAAATGGAGCTCTATACGGGTGTCATCATTTACACAGAGGTTTATGGCATGAAGAGGGAACGAGAAAAAGAAGTCAAATAAAATACAGCAGATGATCACATAACATCCTGATTTTCCTCATTCTACCACAATTCTGATTCTTAATTCTCAGCATCAATAAAATTATGATAAAAAAATGATTGCTCATGAGAAAGTTATTGCAGAAGGCTCACATGAATTCCTGGTCAGTCATTACAGTCCTATAGCTGTCGGCTTGCTGTATTTTTAAATGCTTATTTTTTATTTTCTGGTATATTAAAATTTCACCTACAGCTACATAATCCCTTTTAATGGATCTAATATGTTTGAAAGAGAAAAAATCATGTTCACAGTTCATTGGCTAATAAACTGCCACGTTTGCTTCATCTCTGCTTTATATATGAATGAGTTTAACAAAGTGTTCTGGTGGTGAGGGGAGGAGGGGGGGGTATGGAGATCAAGGCAAATTGATACCTGGCTAAAGTCAAGTTTAAGGTGATTGAAAGCTTCAAAGAACTTTTTGTAAATCAAACGAGTGAGTATACTGCAGATGGACAACTGCACTGTGAATGTGGTTAGTGTCTGTTCTGACCCACACATTTGCACACCAAGGCTTTATGAAGACTAAAAGTTCACTGATAAAAAGGATTCAGTAAAACTAGATATGGTAAAAAGAATCAAAAACGTCTTTTAAATTGGATTTAAACCAAACAACTGACTAATGAAATATATTATTTCTTGATAAAAGGATGTGTGAATGCAGTGATAAAAGTGCATGGGATTTGACAAACCGATTGACATTGGTCATTTTGTAACAACTTTTATCAGTCTGCATCGGCCGACTGTGGACTTTACTTCCACTCAGCTCCACACTGTACTTTTAACTCAACTGTAAATGATGTACTCCCACTTCCTGTGGTGCTACTTTATTTTAAGTAGCAGTAGCACTGATAACTTTTAGCTGAAAAACATATATTCCCAGTATCATGTTGACGGTTCTTACCCCAAATTTACACCAAGAACTAAAGAGGAGCATCCCGCCTCAGCGTTTTACCTGCATCTGCTTAAAAGGGTTCATTTACACAACGGACGTCATAATAGCTGCTACTACAGACTTCATCATTTTTCTGTGGATATTATCACTTCTTCCAATGGGTTAGCTACAAAAGTATGAACTAATTTATCCCAGATTATGTTTGTTGTTACAGATACGTTCTTATACATCTGTAGCTACTGTTGGTAATTAGGCTAATCACTGCCTAAACCCAAAGTTGTGGCTGTTGAGTCACATGCTTCACCTTCTTTAAATTGTTTTGTAAACACTTGTTTGGTGTTGTAGCCTAAAGTCAATTAAATTACACCACTTCAAGAATAACTCATCTTCTCTGGTGCGATGTGCAATGTTTAACATTACCGCTATTTTTTTAGTTGAGCTTTATTTTGATAGTGTAGCTGAAGTCTATTTTGAAACTTGGTACCCATTTCCAGTGTTTCCCTGCTGTAGTTTGGTAGATTGATGCAGAGCTGCTCAAAAAAAAAGCATGCCAACCTATTGAAAGTGCAGTTGTAATGTGCCGATGTTGATTTGGTGTAAATTGGGGATAGACATGAGATCAGTAGAATCATGTCTATCTCACTGACACAGAACACAAACCTCCTCGAAAGGTTATGTGAGTGACGTGCTCTACCACACAATGCATTTAATAAAAAAAAAAACAGGCAGATTCACTGGACCCTAGCAGACACCTACTTGTACAAAATACTCTTAAATGACCTACTGTTTCAGAAGATATGTTCCCTCTTTTAAACTTGCAGTCTTAAACATCTCTACTTGTAAACAAACATGGTGGATTAAGGTTGCACAAAAAGAGATCTGTGCCCTCTGGTGGCTAAAAGTTGCATAGGGTTGCTCTAATTAATTACAAAAGAAAAAATTCACAGTTTTTAATTTACATGTTCTTTTATGATATTCGCTTTTGTCAATTTATTTTTGTTACTTCCACCCACTCATGTATGTTAGCATCAGTTACATTGGTGGACATGATGGACACTAAAGCCTGTATTTTTCCACATCACATAAGTGGACATAGTTGTATATATCTTCTTGAATAAACTCTTCTAGGTGTTGGCTCAGATAAATCAGCTGCTGTATTGTTCCATCTCAGTCTGCAGAAATTGTGTGGACAGGTCATGGCAGGGACAGACCCACTGCTCTGATTTAATATTGGAGCATCGAAGAAGACTGGTCGGCGGCCCGCTGGGCTCTGTGTCTCTGCTCCTCTTCATCAGAGCAGCAGCTGCGCTCAGATCACTCAGTCTCTGGGACGGAGCAGCAGATGGTCAGCTCTGGAGCACCGCTGATGTTTGGGTCTGGTGTTTCAGGTTGTTTGGCAGTGTCATCTTTAACACATATATGAAACTGTATGATGAATTCTGTTTGGTGGTATGCCATGATAAGAGATTATTGTATCCCATCTGGAGGTCACATGCACTTATCAGCCGTGACAGTGACATGTGAATGGATTGGTCTGACAGTGATAGTGTGAGTTTGACACACTGACTGAGGTGTGTGGGCGGGAGATAAGCTGACTGAAGGCATATATTGATCCTGTGCTATTGTCTATTCAATGATTCATTCTGCCGCAGGTTTAATAAAGTAATCTAAATAGAAGTAGTATAGAGATAGTGAAGAAGTTACTGCTAAAAAACATGGAATGTACAGTATTTCCCCCACAGAGGGTGTGGCCTCCTGTTGATGCATCTAGTACAGAGATTAGACTCTATTTTTTTTTTTCACTGACAGAAAGCTGATAATTTCCTTCCTTAGTCCACAGATCCTCTTGAGTGAGTTTCCCTGTTTTTTAAATCACCACTTAGTTGTGAGCAGAGGACGCTCTGATGTATTCGGCAGTGAAGGGATGGCATTTTCAGGGCAAGAGCAGTCGTGTACAAGTCATCTTCCTCTGTAACCAGCAGGTTTACACACCAAGTCCAGTCCATTGTCAACAATCTTTTCAAACATTACTTATCCTGTTGTATGTCCTTCCAGCAGGATTAGGCCCAGTATATCCTCCTTGAAACAATCTCCGACAAAAAACACACATACAAACAAAGTTAAGCTACATCTGAATTGTCCAGTTGATTCATCCACTGCCAAGGAGATGTATATGACTTTCCTCAAACGAGTAGTAAGAGTCTTGAAAATATCTGTGGCTAAAACATCCACGTGTCTTGTTTTTGTCCGATGAGCCTCGGAGCCTGGTGGAAACTCGTTGTCGACCGTGGCGTGAGTAGTCCTTAGGTGGAGTACACAAACAGAATAATAGAAAACCTTCTGATATTTACTTAAATATTTACTTGAAACAAAAAGCTTACTTACCAAAGACATCAAGAATTCCTATGGACTGTTAATATCCCTCAATGAACTTTTGATTGCAAATTGGTGGTTCCAAAAAAATAAAAAGACTGGGAGTTGGGCTGCCTTTAACAGCTAAACTTGCCTTTCGTGAAACTTGTTTCTACTGCACTGGTCTGTGGACCTTAAAAACATTAATACAGTTCATAAAAATTGTGCATTGTGACTGTTTGACTGTTACTGTTCGGGATATTTTCTGGCATATTTGGAAACCTAAAACAGCACCAATCTGGGCCATTGCTCACTGACATCTGGGAATTGTCGTTATCCTTTAGCAACTCCTCAGATATTTCCAGAGATATACAGAGGATGAGAAATGCAACCTGAGAGATCTGTGCCCAATGATGGCGGAGCCTTTATAATGGGATTATGTAACTAAGTAAAGTCAACAAAGTGTAGACCAAAGCAAAACTGTTGTTGTTGCTTGATTCTAGATATGTTAGGTACGTATCCTGGTCAACATTCTTGGGGGGTCTCAGGACTGTTGTGTATAGACAAATACTTACATAAAGAGTTGTAAACAAGCTGACAGGATATGGGCTTGAGAGAGTCATTTCTGAAAGCACACCCAGCCACCAAACGACTGTATACACACACTGTACACACAGACTGCAGGCCGCCAATCTAATTGGCTAAAATGTTTCTTTCCAGATTCACCCTGAGTCCACTGGCCTCTTGTCTTTTCCTGTTATCAAGAAGAGTCAAAAACACAATTGTTCTAAAAGAAAACTAAATGGAAGAAAAAATAGCATAGGTTATGTATGTTACTCTGATCCAAAGGGGTCTGATTTTGCATTCACTTAGAATACTTCAAGGGAAGCTATAATCATATATGTATATATATATATATATATATATATATATATATATATATATATATATATATATATATATATATGATTATGATCATACAGTTTCTTGAGACGGGCATTGATGATTTTATTACATCCAAGGTAAGGTGATTCTCATCATGTACTACTAACTAACACTACTAACTGGGACGCAGCAGCTCAGTGGTAGAGCAGTCGTCCTATAACCAGAAGGTTGGCAGTTCAATTCCCGCTCTCCCTTGTTCATACTGTTGTTGTGTCCTTAGGCAAGACACTTAACCAACTGTTGCCTCCAGTGTCTGTCGCACTGGTGTGTGAGTGTAGAGGTGGTGGGAGAAGGCTGTGAGCACTGTGTGTATGGCAGCTCTCCTCTCTGTCTGCCCCTGGTGTGAACGAGTGTGAATGTGTGTGAACGAGTGTGAACGTGTGTGAATGTGTGTGAACATGTGTGTGAATGTGTGTGAACATGTGTGTGAACGTGTGTGAATGTGTGTGAACATGTGTGTGAACATGTGTGTGAACATGTGTGTGAACATGTGTGTGAACGTGTGTGATTGTGTGTGAATGTGTGTGAACATGTGTGAACGAGTGTGAATGTGTGTGAATGTGTGTGAACGAGTGTGAATGTGTGTGAACATGTGTGTGAACATGTGTGTAAACGAGTGTGAATGTGTGTGAACATGTGTGTGAACATGTGTGTGAATGTGTGTGAACGAGGGTGAATGTGTGTGAATGTGTGTGAACATGTGTGTGAATGTGTGTGAACGAGTGTGAATGTGTGTGAACATGTGTGTGAACATGTGTGTGAATGTGTGTGAACGAGGGTGAATGTGTGTGAATGTGTGTGAACATGTGTGTGAATGTGTGTGAACGAGTGTGAATGTGTGTGAACATGTGTGTGAATGTGTGTGAACATGTGTGTGAACATGTGTGTGAATGTGTGTGAACGAGTGTGAATGTGTGTGAATGTGTGTGAACATGTGTGTGAATGTGTGTGAACGAGTGTGAATGTGTGTGAACATGTGTGTGAACGAGTGTGAATGTGTGTGAACATGTGTGTGAATGTGTGTGAATGTGTGTGAACGTGTGTGAATGAGTGTGAATGAGTGTGAATGTGTGTGAACGAGTGTGAACGAGTGTGAATGTGTGTGAACGAGTGTGAATGTGTGTGAACGAGTGTGAATGTGTGTGAACGAGTGTGAATGTGTGTGAATGTGTGTGAACATGTGTGTGAACATGTGTGTGAACATGTGTGTGAATGTGTGTGAATGTGTGTGAACGAGTGTGAATGTTGTGTGAATGTGTGAACACGTGTGTGAATATGTGTGTGAACGTGTGTGAATGTGTGTGAATGTGTGTGAACATGTGTGTGAACGTGTGTGAACGTGTGTGAACATGTGTGTGAACATGTGTGTGAACGTGTGTGAACGTGTGTGAACGTGTGTGTGAACGAGTGTGAATGTGTGTGAATGTGTGTGAATGGTGGAAGTGGAAGCATAATGTAAAGTGCTTTGAGTGCCTGAGAAGGGTGAAAAAAGCACTATATAAATGCATGCCATTTACCATTTAATACTCGAGCAACTGAAAGTATTACATGAGCTGTGGCACTACTCTGTGGGTATGTTTACCTGCAGAGTTTACTATGCTCAAATCTCAATTATCCCTCTCAGCAGGAGTGCTTGTCTGAGTTTACAGCACAAGAGAAAACCAAAGTACGGTTTCCACACCCTCTGCTTAGACAAATGCTGTATTCATTTTAGCATTTAACAGCATTAAGCCTTTGTAAAAAGAGAAAAAAAACCTGACTTGTTTGTAGCATTAAATGCTAATATACCTAACAGATTTGTTCATTAATCATCAAGTTCTAAGAAAAATTAATGAGTTATTAATAAATACACATAACACAACAAGTTTACGAGTTTGTTTCTCTGTCTCTCTTTGAGTTTATAGCACAAGAAAGAATTGAACTACTGTGTCCCGACCGTACTTGTTCTTCAAGTTAAATGCTCATAAATATCACTCTGACTTTACAAATTAAACATGTGACTGCAATCAATCTCAATGGGATTTGTCAATGCAGCCACTTTACTGTGTATTTATGTATGGTTATACGAATGTTTATATGTACATGTGTTTGTATCTATGTAAGTATGTATTGAGTATTAGTCTAAAATGTATTGCCATATCTCATATTTTTCACAATATCAACAAATGCAATTTCAGTATTGCCAAGAATGTCTTGTGTCACAATAATGGTACAGCCTTCACCATTCTAGACATTTAGCCTTTTGTATGGCAAAACATTGAACAATGGACAGTGTGTTGTCACAGAATCTCACAAACACATATGAAATCAAAGGCAGACTCATTAAAATGTGTATTCATAACCCATCTAATCTTCAGAACAGAACAAAACATACAGAATTTATAGAGTTTATTTTAACATCATCTAAACCATTTCTTCAGAACATGCTGTAAATAAGTTTTTAACAACCTTTTTTTTTTTTTACCCGAAACATTTTCATGACTACACACGGAAAAACTAGAGACCTAATTACAACCTGATGGAAAAGAAATCAACAGATGCTTTTCTACAATTCATTTGACGTATTGCTAATCAAATTGAGGGCCTAATTTTAAACAATGAGGTCTTTATGCTGTGTTTACTTCATTCTAGATTATTAACTACGGCAAATTGTCCAGTCCAAAGATTAGATGAAGTTTTGGTTCCCGGGAAGTTTTATTGCGATGGGGAAACCACAGGGATGGTTAAATGTAATCAGCAGCTCAGACCAGTTTTTGGATGAACACTGCGATGACTAAAGGAGTACAGAGTGGAGGCACACACACAGCACCTTTAAATAATGGTGTCAACAGAAGCCGCCCTGACAGTGATGGATGGGGGTGGGACCTGTGGAGGCCAAATAATGACCTCTCCTCCAATCAGAAGCCAGCAGCATGACCTTTGGACTAATCACAGCTCTTCCAGGTCAAATGTGACCGGAGGGCGAGTGCTGGGACAATCTGTCCATCTGGAAACAACTGGACGCACTGCAAAATCCAGTCAGAGGAGAAACAGGAGGGGTGTCACCGGTGTGAAATGAGTTTGAGAGGGTCACTGATTTTGGTTTTGAAGTGGTCACTCTGACTACACCAATATTTAAGGTTACTTTAAGCCAGAGCTCCTGAGGGGAGCACTGGTGAGACCAAGCAAAATGGAACAGAAAAATAGAGCATTAGTTTATATAACATTAATATAGCAGACACAAATAGAATGTGTGAATAGGAATATTTATACGTACAAGTACTCAACATAACTAAGAAGGGCCTAGAACAATGCCAAGCAAACTCTTTCTCTTTCACAAAATCAGAATCTCTTTCTGTGGAAGCCCTACGTAGCAATACAGTCTGTTATAAAAATTCTTTGTGCAGATTATCCAGGGAGACCACAGAGAACGCTTACAATTTAAAAAATAATGGTCAAGTTTAATTCTTGCAAGAAGAAGCAAAGTACAAACATGTAGACAATGGTACAGGATGAGGTACACAGTACATGAGATTTTATATCATGCTGTAAAGGTTGTTGGAGGCGTATCTTTCCCCATGACAAGTTCCCAGGTGCAGGATTCATTCTGTGGCAAGTAATGTCTACGTCTAGTTATGTCTAGTTCATGTTTGGATTAGCATGAAGGACATGACATGACCAGGACTGACATGACTTGAAGAGGACTATGAGCAGCCATTAATTAGTAATTTTTAATTATTATAACACAATCACAACTTTTTTCCTCTCCTGTTCTTGATAATTGTTTGTTTTCTGAAGATAATGACTTTGTTTTTTGTGTTTTACCAAAAAACTTTTTTTCCGTTGTTTCTCCAAATAACAAAAAAAACAATGGGAAAACTTGAATCTTCATCCCAAGGTTGAACAATCAAAAAAAGTAACATTAATTAATAACTTGGGTAATAACTTGAAAATCAAAACAACGTAAAGACAATCAAACAGCTCTGTGTAGGGACTGTCTCCAAAGTGCAAAACTGAAGAAATAATCAATAACCTTAGGAAAGACTCAGTACTTGCACATCAGGACAAGTTTTAGAAAAAACTTTGTGAATAAAAGGGGGATACTCACATGCATCTAAACACATTCATTGCTATTTCAATGACATAAAGTGTGATATGAAACTTTTTCTTTTGCGTAAGATCAGGACCTAATGCATGAATCAAATCCTGACTAAAGCATGTGCCGTGTACCACAGTGATCCTCAGCTACAGCCATGTGTTTGACTTTACCACCAATCAGCGCTCGCACACTGCAGCACTAATTGAGCAGGCAAATCACGGCACGTGGAGCGCTCCGAGGCGGTGATGGATAGGTGTCGGCCCCACTTTCCTGCCTCTCAGTCCCACAGCCAAATGGAGCCACATACTTGTGTTTATTTACAGCCGGTGTCAGGCCCGAGATGGATTCTAAATGAACACTGGCTCATGATTAGCCTCGACATGTTGTGTGTGTGATATATGCGTCTCACGGAGGTGTAGGTTAATGCTCCCGCTCTGCGTTTATGGAAGCCCTGACTTACAGTGGTGTGTGTGTTTTATTTGACGTGAAGAGATGCAGACCACAGCCTCTAACAAGTGGTCACAATCAACTGTATCCCTCTCATATGTCTCACACAGAGCGTTAGCCGGTCTGGGTTGTATCTTGTTTACACTGTGGACAATACCTTTACAACTGAATTAAAAGATAAAACAATATCACACGGCCAATACTTTGGAATGAACGATCTGTAGCATCGGTGGTTAGCGATATTTTGACATTACACTGACTGACTGGTTTGTCACATTGGAAAGAGCTCTCTCATTCCTGTGTGCTTTAGAAAAGGTTTGCCTGTGCCTCGCTCCGTCCTCCTCGACAGATATAAAGAGTTTTACATTAGCATCATTATGATATGTCAGCCACGCTGGCAACTCATCCTTTTCACTCTTGAACAGTGACGCTGAAAGGCAAGGTACCACCACAAATTTGAAAACTTATTAACAAATTTAAAAATGCAATAGCAAATGTGAAAACAAATAGTTAAATGTGAGAACACAATAACAACTTGGAAAACACAGAAACGAGTAAGTGCTCAACACAATTAAGAAGCGCCCAGAACAATGGCAAGCAAACTCTTTCTCTTTCTTAAATTCAGAATTCCTTTCTATGGAAGCCCTAAGTACACATAAGCATACATTTTTTATCTCTATAATTGTGTTTGTTTTCTAATGACTTCATTTTCGCTGACATCGTATCCATTTCACTTTTGAACAGTGACACTGAAAGGCAAGGCCCCAACACAAATTCGAAAACACTACAAAATTGAAAATGCAATAGCAAATGTAAAAACAAATAATTAAATGTGATAAACACAATAAAAAAAAATAAAAAATAAAGAAAATACTGAAAATATGGTAAGGGTAGGATCATAGTCCTTGACTGTGATTGGTGAGAGGAGAGCCTTACCTGTTTCCAGATTCATTTGTGCACACATCATGTGATGCAATTAAAGAGCTTATTTGTGAATATTTATTTTGGTTATTTATCTTCTGGAACTTCTGGAGCTGCTTCCTGGTGTCCACAGTGAAGCCATGGTCCAGACCAGTGGCTGTTTATTTAGAGGCTGTGTACACAAAAATGCGTCTTGCTGCCAACGTAATGATTCTGTTCACGCAGTCAGTATTTTCTCATTTCTTAAACAACCACGTGGGAAGACACATCCTGTCGTTGTGGAAAAGATGTTAATCTGTTTCAGAAGGGTCAGATTATTGGCATGCATTAAGCAAAGAAAATTGAAGAAGATTGCTGAAACTACTCAAATAGGGTTAAGAACTAACCAATGCATTATTAAAAACTGGAAGGATAGAGAGGAACCATCATCTTTGCGGAAGAAGAAAATATCTTGAATGATCTAATCAGCAATCATTTAAACTTTTGGTTGAATTAACAGTAGAACTTGTTTAATAGTGAAACTCAAGGGATCGAGACAAAAGCTTCCTTGAGTTTCCTCCTGCATTGTGTGTAGCCTTAAGAAAAACATTTGTAAGTGAGGCTAATCGAAGAAAAGGCTTAAATTTGTTAGGGAGCATAAAGATTGTACTCTGGAACAATGGAAGAAGGTCATGTGGTCTGATGAGTCCAGATTTACCCAGGTCCAGAGTGATAGGTATCATCAGGGTAAGGAGAGTGATGCACCCATCATGCCTTGTGCCTACTGTACGAGCCTGTGGGAGCAGTGTCATGATCTGGGGTTCAGCAACAAAGAATAAGTTCAGCTGACTACCTGAATATACTGAAGCACCAGGTTATTCCATCAATGGAGTTTAGAGGGTGTGATTTCTGCACATCAGAGTTCCCTGATGCCTTTAAAGAAGAGTGTGCTAGTCAGGTTGTGTAAGGACAAAAAGAAATGCACTGGTCTGGCATATGTCTACATCGTAATGGGTGGCTCCATGTGCATGCTGATCGTGTCCATAACATTGTCATGTAAAGCTGAATTATAGAATAGTTCAGTTCTTTCATCTTTGTATTTTCTTTTTTTTTTCCATTGTTTATTGTCATGGCCAATGTATTGTGATAGACTTAGAGCCATTTGAGTTCAGTACAACATGCTTTGTAACAATAAACCCAAACCCTGTTTTTCCACTGTGGGTGTGTATAATAGCATACAATGTAAAAGAGTTGTTTTAATTCACAAAGCGTAAACTACAGACACCAACTCTACGAATAAGCAGAAACAGCTGTTGACACAGGCATTTAGACGTTTGCCAAAACCTTTGAGAAAATGTGGCACTTGTGTGGCTTTTGATGCGAGCTGTGGAGTAGACTTGTCTGTCACTGCTCAACGTACATACATGTTTATTAGATAAATGCCTAATGTTGTATACTAAATATATTAATATTATAATTCTTATCTCCAACGACGTAAAACCTAGATGTGTGGGTTATTGAATGTTACTTTGATCCCTGTGGATTGTCCTGTAGGTCTGCCGTCTCAAAGAGCTGTTTGAAAAGCTGACAATGTGTCTTTGTTCATCTGTCTGGTCCTGGTCCACAGTGAGTCTACACAGCTGCCAGCAGCCGTCACTCAAAGTCTGCCACGGCCAATCAGAGCGCGCTGTCACTCCCCTTTGTCCCGGGCTGCCTTTGGACACTTCAGACAGGCTCGACTGACAGCCTTTTCACACGCCTTCTCCTCCTCCTCCTGCATGACTCTGTGTGTCTCTGTGAAAGACTGAGACAAGAGCCAGGAGCTGGTCTGAGCGCTGGCCACTGTTCACATGAAGAAAAATGTGGGTGAGAAAAGCGGCCTGACAGTGGCAGTGAAGAACATCATGATGTGATCAAAGCTGACGAGAAGCCGTAACACTGTCATGGTAACAAGAACGCCATAATTTCATTTGACTGACTCCACAAGACCTTGTTTTCACAAAAGACACATAAAGTCTTGTGCTAAAGTTACTGCATTAATTGATTCATAGTTTAGAGCTGTGTTTTTCACTCCTTCTATATTTTTCACTGTGAAATAATATCAAACAGCAACTTAGCACATCAAAATAGTAGAATAGACATAACAGAAAATAAATGGAATGACCATAAAGCTATAATCCCATTTTTATTTCCTTTTTTTTATCACCACTCGTTTAGATTATTGCAATGCACTTTATACCAGTCTTTGCAAGTCATCTCTTGCACAGTTACAGATAGTCCAAAACGCAGCTGCTCATCTTTTAACTGGAACTCGTGAGTTTGCCTGTTTTTAGATCCCTTCTTAAAACTAATTTAAATGTAACTGTTGCATTTACTTTTATAGATGTTTATTATTTGTATTTTTGTGCCCCTGTGTTTTATTTCCTTGTTTATTTATAGAGTTTTTGTTCAGCACTTTGTGTTGTGCTTTATAAAAAAAGTTGGATTGGATAAACTGCTGCTCTGTTGTCCAAAAACCCAATGCAGGGACTGTTCCATGTTGTTCAATTTAGCATTCGTCCTGTGTCTTTTGCTCCTCTGCCTCGTCCAGTTCCTTGTTAATTACACATTTATCTATTCTCAACTACTGTTTGGTTGTTTGTAGTTATTTTAAAAAGTTTATTTTGTCAAATATAATATGTATAAAACATTTTTTGCCTGCTGTCATACAACATAATTTCTAGAAACTGTAGTACGGAATACTGAATTATTATTCTTACAGATAGCTGCATAAAGAAACTGTGCCATAATAATGTCTTACAGTATTTTGAATTTTCCTCTGCATTGTACTGTATAATTAAATAAACAACACATGTACAAGGTATTGTATTTGATTACATCCCTAAGAGAAAATCCCATTGCCTTTAGAAATCCTCAGTGATGGTAAGTTATTCCCTATAGTAGGTAATTGTCAGCACATTTCCAGTCTGGAGAAGCAGACAGGAGTAGTGACACGAGCGTCGTGTTGTGTATGTTGCTAATGGGGCCTGTGAAAACACACGTTTTTGAACAACTACAGGCTTCTACATCTTCAGCAACTACTCTCAGTCACAGTGTGTGATACAGAGAAGGGATTTACATAACTTTATTTTGACACAGGACTGATTTATTTATTTTTTCCTGTTTCTCATTTATACAATCACAGAACTCCTCATTCCCCTGAAAAACCTCTTCAATGTGGCCTGAGAGTTAAGGCTGTAAAACCCACCCACCACTCACTTCATGCATAGTGGTCACTACAGTTGACAGCTATTTAAAAACAGTTTTCTTGTATGTGCATGAGTTCTGACTGAGACATTGCATATAATCCACTTCAGTCGACGCTAGTGTGTTTGTCTGTTACAATGCCACTCATTGGTTAGCCACTGTAAGTGTAAAAATTATTCTTGAAACCAAGATGGCCGACAGAAAGCCAGGCAGGCCGACCACCTCAGGAATATCTTGCCAATTCATCAAGTACCCCCTAAAGAAACATAGTGTTGTTAAATGTTCAAAGTATTGATTTTATCTTGGGAGGAAATTTGGATTATTTATCTGTCCACTAATTTGGACATTATGCATTGTTGGTTATATTTCAACAACAATTCATTTTATTATCAGAACTTTGTTTGTATTGAAAATAATATAGTTGCAGTACATTTTTGGCTGTAAATGAATCTTTGTATGCTATTACAATGTAATTAACAGTTTTTGTACCAAAAACTTTGTGCAAATAAGTTCTATTATGTGAATAATAGACAATGTATATATATTTTGCAGAGTTCTAGTGCAGAGCGTGATAGAAAAGCCTACAGGATATTGGAGCAATTTCCATCTGGATCAAGTGAGGATGAAGCTAGTAGCAGTGATGAAGAATAGCTGCCAGAAAAAGAAGGATTAGCCAGTAGTGACAGTGAAAATGAGGATGCTGAGAAAGTTGAGGGTGAGGATGCACCACCTAAAAGAGCTCAAGCACAGAAAAAAATAAGTTACTCAACTTCAAGGGAGATTTGCCTCCTTTTTTATGAGAGTGCAGTGTGAATGTCAAGGGACTGAACCAGTGGACTTTTTTATGTATCTGTATTCTAGAAGAGCTGATAAATGAAATAGTTCATCATAAAAATCTCTATGCACTCCAAAAAAGGGAAAGGAAATCTGTCCCTAACAAAAAAAGAATTAAAACGGTTCCTAGGAATAAATATTCAGAGGTACATTCACTTTGTTGATACAGAAACAGATGCCATGAGGCTGCATGCACAAGAAAGACCAAATACATCTGCAAGCGGTGTCTTGTGGCTTTGTGCCCTGGGTGCTTTGGCAATTTTCATACAAGATAGAATTAGTGAAATGATGCGCAACACACTAAAGCAGACCATGCAGCTAAATTTCATCTAAAATTGTGTTTAGAAAACTGTTGACAATATTTTTGATGTTCAAAAAGGAAGAGTTTAGTGATTTTGCAATGCAGCAGTGCTAGAATTTAAAAACTCAAATTCATGCAGTCCACTTCAGTGGACAGGTGAAGAACTCATTGAGAGTTACAAGTAAAAAAAAAAAAGTTCAGTTTTTGTTTCTTTATGCCCAAAAGGTAATAAAAACACTGAGAAAAAAAATCTTTACTGTGGCTTTCATAATTCATGCATGAAAGGGTTAAGTCTTAGTTTGGTGGTGCAGCTGGGAACTGTCCTTTTGCACCCCCTTGTGGTCAGAAACAGAAGTTACAGGTAAAATTCTAGATTTCTGTAAAAACTCAAACAAATAATGTTTCAACTTTTATAATTTAACCTGATGAAGACCTAGTGCTAAAATGTTATATGTTTGAATTTTAATAGAAAAATCTAAATTTTGCAGTTTTTTTTTCAATAAGAAAAAGTCACAAAACATATTTTTAAAACATGCAAAGAAAATGCCTATGGTTTATAAAATTTAAAATAAACAGACAACATCACAGGTTACAACAAAAAAATGACAGAATAATTTTTTGCATTAATGGAAAATCCATTTAGTTTTGACCTGAGTTCTTCCAGACCCCAGCTCTTTCCCCTCTCGTCTCCCTTTTCACTCACTTGTCTGCAGATGTTTACCCTCTCCGCGCGATAAATGGTTTTCGCATTGCTAATTGCAGCCGTGTGTTTTGGTGTTGGCCTGCTGTGGCCTTCTCCAATCAGAGCGCAGATATCCTGCCCGGGGTTGCCGTTTGTTTTCTCAGGCAGAAGAATCATTTATAACCTCTCTGAGCACAAGTCCCAAGCGCGGGCTTCATTTTTGACGTCTCATGGGTCTGTAATGTCCCCCTGACCACAGCCCACTTTGAAGAGTTATGAGCGCGCTCCAGAGCAGGCACACAGTATCACTCAAATATGTAAGAAGTCATGCCTTTCCAGAAAATAAATGATTATTGGTAATACATCTATAAATCTATGAGTGAGTTATTTTAGGAGTAAGTTGGTTCTGTTGCATAGTTCAGTTCAGGTGAGAATAATTCAATAAGATCTGCTTTATTCTGCACCACTCTATTCTTATACATATGAGATTTATATAGAAAAGTATGTTTTATGAATGTTTACTCAAGCACAGAGCATGAAAGCAGACAATGGCTCGTCTTTTTGCAGTGTCACTGGTAGAGTATAAATGTGACATGATTGGTTGTCGGAGATTGGTTAAAGAAATTGATACTACATTCACAATGTAATGTACATTCTCATAAAAGTGCCTCGATGTCACAGAGGTTAGATGAAACAGGACAGCGCAGTGTTCCAACAGAACAGCCCGGTTTCCTCTGGAGTGGTACAATACGAGCACAGTTTGGTTGAGTTTCTCTTGAAGAGGCTTGTGTTTCCACTGAGCTGTGTCTAGACAGAGGTGTCCGCTAAACATTGACTTCACACAGAGGCATTAAAGATGTGTTTCTATAAATCAGATTTGAAGCAGATGTATAAAAACATGGATGCATTCTCAATAACTCATAAAGAAGAGATAGTCTAGTAATGTGGGCTTAGTCACAGCTCAATCGCAGCTCTATTTACAAATTCATAGAGCTGCGGATTTATAGGAAAAACTCCTCAGATGATGTACTGTGACTGTGTCTTGTCAGCTGATTTATACAAGTTCTGTCATCCTGTAGTCTGACTTCCTTAGAACAACTCCACGTGTGAGACAGGTAGAATACTCATAAACACTGGCCTGTTTATAAGAAACGTCTTGTGTTGAATGCAGTGTGGACAATAAATGTTTTAATTCACAAAGTGAGAGCCGTACAACGCTGATTTGGTTGAAAACAGGAAACAGCTGTTGCTAAAAAAAAACCCTGCTAACTTTGATTTTGGGGAAAAAAATTACATTTTGCCTTTTTCCTTATGAAATATGACTAATTATCACAAGAACAAACTCTTCATTTAATGATTATCGATCCTCCAATTTACAGATTAGAGTGTTTTTGGAAAGAGGAACACACCAAGCCAAAGCTTGACCCTGAAGTGCTGGCAGGACCTGGACCTGGGTTGTGTTTGTTACAGTTGTATGTGTTTAAAAGGAGGCCTGTGGCCAAGCTCTGAAAGCCATGTGTGATGTTTCTGTCTGCACTGCTCGATGACAAATGGTGAGGCATGGCCCCTTTGGCCCAATGGGCGCACCAACTGGACAGGGCACTTTAACTCTTTGCTGTGCCTTAGAAGTTTTGAAGAAGATTTGAAGATTTAAATCTAAGATTTTAGATTTGTGTTGATGAAAGAAGCTCTTAAATACACTGGAAGCAGTAAGTCCAATATGGATTTGCCTTGAAAATGGAAGGCTAGTTGTATGATCATGAAGGAACAATACAAAAGCACAAGAATGGAGGATATTCTTTGAAAAATTGGGGACCATAAAAGATTCACAATCACTTTTCAAGATCAACTTTTATCTATTAGCTATACGTTAATTATTGTCAAATCTTCTACCACTTATCCTGTTACAGTGTTGTGGTGGCTGGGGTCCATCCCAGCTGTACAATTTCTAAGGCTAACACTTACAGACAACTATTCACTCTCACATTCATTCTCTACCATGCAGGAACCATACAGACTACACCCATCAATAATCTGGTATATATATATATATATATACACAAACTAATTGGAGTTAACTTTATGCATTGTAAACATTACTTGCTGCTTTATCAAAAGAGGACTTTTGGGTGTTCCCACTGGGTCTGTTCTAGGGCCTTCTCTGGAGCGTCCTAGAGCTGTACAAAGGCTGCCCCTGCTGCTGGCCCCTGCTGCTGCTGCTGTCACAGACTCTGGGTTATAAAGGTGCTAATTAATTTTTACATGCAGTCCTCCAGCTGGAGCCGCAGCACAAGAAGAACATAATTACATTTGCACGTCACATTAAAGCTGACGGTTCGCAGACACAACATTTGGCTGCACAGACACTAAACTAATAGAGAGCTCAAACATCACTTAGAGCCCTGTGTTACAGTAGAGCTTTAGTCAAAAACAAGATGGATATTATGAGTTTAATTGCTTTAATTGCTACAAGCTGTTGCTAAAAATATCACTAATATTGTTATATTACTAATTTTGTATCCCTCAACACATTTAGCCTAAATGTGAGACTTTTTTTAGTATTAGTATTTAATCTTTTTTAAGTCTTTTTTTTTTTTTACATTTTCCACATCTGTTAAAAAAATAATAAATAAACTATATCAACAACAGTAAAAGTTATAGTACTGTAAACAAACACATATATGTTTTACTGATGCAATTTGTCAAAACCACATTATGTAAGCTTCAAAGCATGC
>JALDNG010000093.1:952500-1037500 GCA_024349245.1 Neodontobutis hainanensis | reverse complement strand
ACTGCTTCATCTTTAAAATAATTTTTATTGGGCACAAAAGTAATACAAAGAAATAGAATATACTCAAAAAAGCAACTACTATAAATGATTCAAAAGATAACCCCAGAGGCAGCTGAAAGTGTACAGAGGACCTTGTCTGTGAAGGTTGTCAGTCATTCAGGACATCTTGAAGAAAAGGTTTGAGTAAAAGCATCTGGACTCAGTTTTCAAGGTGAAGACGTTTTGTCTCTAATTCCAAGAGACTTGGACTTTAATTCTGAGGTCAACTGGTAGGAGAGCCGAGCTTCTATCTCTGAAACCAAACCTGATTGTCCAGGCTGTTCTGGTCTCACAGTCGTTGGTCATGAAAGGACAGTGTGACTCCTGATGTGGGAGTCATTTGAGAGAGGGGTGAAGGAAGCCATTTTTGTGAAAATGGAAAAGCCCTCGTTGAACAGAGGAGGTGGCCTCAGATTCATGTTGCCTAGTATTTACAACAGTGTTCTGAAACCTAAAACAAAAGAGCTTTACCCTAGAACAACAAACATAGCACCTGAATAGAACAGTGTCACTAACGACCCTGCACCTGAAGGAGCAGTGTCACTAACAACTCTCCTGAGCCTCAAAGACTCACATCAGGAGTCACACCTCCTTTTCTTGGCCAACGACTGTGAAACCAGAGCAGCCTGGTCCATCAGGTTTGGTTTCAGGGGAAGCTCCTCCCTCTAGAGATAGAAGCTCAGCTCTCCAACCAGTTGATCTCAGAATTGATAAAGCAACTAAAGTGGTAGTTGCTATTACAGACATTAACCAGCAGAGGGCCATACAAGGCAGAATCAAATCCTATACTAAAAAGTTTAAAAGAGTCACAAATTCAAAACCAACAAATAATCAGTAATGGCTTGGGAATATGGGTTTAGTATTTTATTTATTTTTTGTGGCCCTCTGACATGGATTGATCAGCTTAAACTAAGCCTGCTGTAGTACACGCATTGCACCGCCAGAGAGCACACGTGCTCTTTGTAATAGTGCGGGCTCTCTTGACGGAGCAGTTGAAACATTCACAAATTTACTTACTATTGACATTTTACATGACGACTAATCATTTACACATTAAATATTAAAGTCGTATAAAAATGTAATTAATTTAATTTAATTATGAAAATACACAGCTAATTGCCACGTGTTTGATGTAGCTATTTTTACAAGGCCTAATTTTAAAACGTCTATTTATTTTGTCATTCAGGTTGGATACACAGTAGGTTACATTCATTTCACAAAAAAGGTATATTTGAAGTTTTAATTAAGCACAGGATAATTCTAGCCTAATCATTTTACTTGTGTTCAACACTCCTACATTTTTGTCTAAGGCCGATGAAACGATAGTATTTTTTCATATTATTCCAGTGGTTCAGCTTTATCTTTCCATATTTTGTATACATCTATTAAATAAACATTAAATATTTTATAAATGGTCTTTTAGTCTTAGTTCAATAATACAGGCCTACACTAGTGTACGCATGAAGCTCGTGGGCCTTTTTGCACGAGCTGTGAGAGGATAAAAAAAGCCAACCAATCACATTAATAGAAAACAATCCGGAACGAATTATTGGCTGAGACGAGAAAGGCGCGTGACTGCTGACGTAGCCCGTTTACTTCCAATTGCCCTCGCGCTTCTCCAAAGGCCTTCACGTAACTCATTCATATTAGTCACGTGAGCTGAAACTGGATTGTGATTGGACAAGAACCAACTGCCAATAAGAGGCTGGGTTTAAGGAACTTCACAACACAGAAACGAGCTTTAAAATCACTTTAATGCGAGTCATTTATTGACAAAATAGCCATAACAAGTCCAGATGAGTTCTGTTTTATCAAATTGTAAACACTATATTTTAGTCTTTGGCGTTTTATTTTGTAGGTAAGAAAATATCTTTGAACATGTTAAACTGGCTTTTTATTCTAGGTCCCTTTAAGCTAACCATCATGACAGTGCAACAGAAATATATTGCCTCTTTCCACATTCAGTAACATTGTTAATAACAACTCAAAAACATGCGCTACAACCCATAACTCTCAAATCAATAAGGTGGAGAAGGATTTCAGTGCATGCTTCAGGTTTTGGGATAAAACACATAAAGAATTAGCAGTTAGGCTATAGAAAATGTGATAAAGTGTTCCTCAAATATGAAATTTCAAATAAATAAGAATACATAAATCCAAAGAAAGCATTAATAAGAGATTAATTATGCAACAATCTTCCATCAGCCTGTTACTATACAAAATTACACATCTATAAACATCCAGACTTTTAAATATGTCCATTTAAGGTCATTTCAGTATGGACCATTTGATCTGCTCTTTGGCTGACTGCAGAACCTGGAAAACATGAAAACACAATGAATTATCAATAAAATATATAAGCACAAAACAGACCTTTAATACTAATAGATATGTTGCTAATCACAATAACATATTTTGAAATATGTCATAATCAGAAATATTGGTTGAATAAATTAAGCAAAAATGAGTTAAGAAATTATACTACAGTACCAATGTTCCACCAGCAAGGGGCATAAGTGTCCACAGTTTGGAGTCTAAGATTAGAGAACTTACAGTGTTTCAGATATGTCTGGGCATTGGACATTAACCCGTTAAATTCTTTGATTGATCAGATTATAGTCCTTACAGATTATTTTAAACAGGCTCTATATTTGTATGCCATACTGAAACATTGACTGAAAAGCTATTTTGATTTAAGGTTTTTGTGCACACACTTTATACAGTGTTTTATGTTTTATCTACATTGGGGCTATTTGAGGGGGAAAAAAAGTTATGAAAAAAAGAAAATTACCGACACTTTTATTCACACTGGCGACCAACAGTAAATAAGAGTAAATGTGCAATAACTGTATGTATACTACGTTTATTTATTGCAATGTGCTTCATATTATAATCGTTTTGCAACAGAAACACTTGGTGAATACTTGAATAAATGAAAATCTGTCTATTCTCACATATATGACATAACCTTGACCAGAACAGTACGTCTCAAACCACCACAACATTTAGCATTTAATATTTTCTTGTTTAGTGAAGTTTTGTAATTCATTTATTAATTTAATTCATGTAAGTAATGTAAACTGATTTCTGAATTCAAACAGTTTTTCTTAGTCTAACTGGTTGACACACAGCGAGGAAGAATGTTTTAGATTATAACTGAGTTACACAAATACTGGATCGAATGTTTCAGGTCATGCCGCTAGTCCCAAAACTGTCAAGCTCTAAATGAGGAGAGTAGACAGTGTTCCCTTCACCACCTCAGTGTGCAGTTTTAAGGCTCATTTATACTCAATGTTAGATATGCATTTGGAAACAAACGGAGCCTTCTGTCAGTACTCTGCATCCATTTGGACCAATAAGCCGTACCAGCGGTGGCTATAGGGGGCAGTGATGAGCGCTACTCAAAAGCGGGAGACAATGGACCGTTTTGATGAGCGACTGTGCGAGTTGGTCAGAAATCTACAAAGTGACTTTTCTGGCAGCAAGCTGTTAAAAGTCACACAGACTTTTGAAAGTGTTGAGAATTGTTCATTGTTCGAATGTTCACTGGCAGCGGCAAAATGAGAGAAACTAATTTCTCTTTCTAGATAATTGTTCTAGTTTGTCTATTTCTTTTTATTAGCTAAATTCTTTGACTCATCTATCGCCCCCTACAGGTTGTTTAACATAACACCGCAGGTAACGATTGGAAGTGTAAAGGCTGAGATGATAACAATGTTTGCAATGGCCGGATCTAACATAAGAGTATAAATGAGCCTTTAGAGGAGCAGTGTATTGACTTACATTAGTGGTCAGTGCCAGTTTCTCTGTTATGTGCTGTGAGGGTTAAAGATGAAGCTGAGAGTTAGTATTTACAGGCATCAGAGCATTCAAAGCATGTTAAGCATTGAACATGACCAGGCACATTAGCAGCTAACAGCAGAGAACACACACAAAAGTAAAAGAGTGTATATGCAAACAAACAATAAATAAATGTATGTATGCATCATGCTTCACGGTAAATCTCTGTTATGGGATCATTCTCATATAAAACACAAACTGTCACTCTGTTTTATTTATTGCTTTGCAGAAATTTAGTGGCAGACATTGACAGATCATTGTCATAGCCCCTGACTCCATCTAGTGGTACAAAAATTGTTTATTATATGACAGGTTATTTCGGTGTCTGTGCGTTACCGTACCTGGGCCACACTCTGTTCAGATAATGGGTTCTCGTCCGCCTGCAGAAAAACATCATCATTATTATTGTATACAACAACAAGAAATGCAAAAGAGTTATGCACCACAGACATGACATCCTCAGGTAAAGCATGTGACACACACAGACTTTGAAATGGTTCAGATAAACTCCAAGCACAAAAACACTGACAGCAAAACCTGTGGGGGGTTGTAGTACATGACCATTTGATTTTACAAATTATAAAAAAGTAGATAAGACTTTAAACCATCAACAGCCGAGAGTGTAAATAGTCCCATAAAAGTTTAAGTTTTTTAGTTTTCTCACAACAATGTAACAGCAGAACAGTGAGTTGGGAGCTTTATGCAGACGCACTACTTTACCCATAATTTCCATGTTAGTATGTCATTTGCAAAGAGGACTGCAACCAAATGCTCCAAGTGATGATTGGAAACACAGCAAATGTCCAGCTCCAGTTTGGTTGATTCAGATTTGTGAGATGGTAAAAGCGTGTCTAGAATGTCAGTGCACACACAGTTCCTGGCCCTGTGTTAGTCTGCATGCTCTCCCCATGCAACTCCTCCGCTGTCCCCTTATTGTCACTGTCCTGTCCACTCCCTCTACTACACCCCTCACCCTCTGTCTGTCTGCACTCTCTACAGCAGCTGGCTCCTGTCTGCCTGCGCCTCCAGGTTACCGGTGATGTAATCGAACAGGACGAAGCCATAGGCCGCCTCTGACACTTGCTGAGAGCGTTCAGGCCGGACGGGACGAGGAGAAGGAGAGAGACAGGTGAAGCAGGTAAGAGGAGGCCCGGGAAGCAATGGAAAAGCTACTGTATGAGCCGAGGCTGGTACCACTTTACAATAAGGCTTACAATAAAGAACTAGATGGTAATTTGGTAATGAAGTTGTAAACTAAGCAAAATCATTTATTTATTTATTATAAATAAATAAAAAGAGAGCTGTGAGCACCAAACGTGTCAAGACTGCACAAAAAGGTGGGTCTTGGTCCATTTCCAACTGAACTTATGAACATGAACCCCACACGAGCCACAGACAACTGTATGGGACGTTTAGTGTGGGCACTAAGACAGTGTGAGTCCTAAAAAGCATGTTTTCTCTTGGAATATGACAGTTTATCCCAAGGCATATATATATATATTTTTTATCTTTCCATTTAATAAAGAAAAGCGACTACAGTTTTCAAGGTGAAGACGTTTCATTTCCAATGAATTGTTTTCTGTTCACATCTGGTTTTTGCCTTTAAGATTTACCCATCCTTCGGTCAACACACTGCAGAGTTTAGCTCTACACACCTAGGACCCCAGGCTGAGGTGGGGACGCTATTTGGTAAAGGAAGTGCACTTACTGACGCGACTGGCACCGTGCCGCTCCAGTGGAAACAAGGCTAAAGTTAATGTCAGTCCAATCAGATTTAGCCCTTATCCACAGACTCTCCTCTGAAAGCACCATCTAGTGTGTCTCTGTACAAAAGTCTGTTGGCTCAGTGCTGAAAATGTCACTGTGAACAATAAGAAGCAGGAGCAAACTGAACAAGATGAGTTGTTTTCTGGTTTGATCTGAACTGAAAGAAGCAAAGGGCAAGTGAAAACACACCCTTAAAAAAATGCTAAATGAAGTCATATTCCACGAGCAAAAATGTTAAATGTTGTACTCTTTTCAAAAACAAAGCTAGTGTTAATTAGAAATAGCTGTTTTAGACAGAGTCAGATACTTTAATATTTTATTTTATCTGCAGTTTAACTGTACACTGCAGATGTACGAGACTTTGTATTTGCTAATCAAACATGGATGGTTCCGAAACAAAAAAAAATATAAAGATGACCTCTCAATAATTCTTACTTTTTCTATTATTTAAGTGATATTACAGTCTAAAATGGGGAAAATGGGGACCTATCAATATTTTTATTGCTTAAATGGAGGCTCACTTTAAAGTGCACATCTTAATATATCAACATTTGTGAGTCACTAAATAAAGCCTTGTTGAAAAGGGGATTATTATTTAGATGTCGGCTCACTATTTGGCAAGGAATGGGCCATCGGCCTTGTTCACACAAATGTGAAGATAACACACTAATGTACAGTTCATTAACTCTTACTAATATGTCAATTACAAAGCATTTACCAAGTCTTTACCAAGGAGCCTTATTGTGAAGTGGTGCACCAAGGTCTACTGTCAATCTTTACATAGAATATTTAAATTGAAAGTCTTCTTACTCTATAATTGACTTTCTGTAAAACCTGCTGGGGGTCACTCTCCAGAATCACCCTGTAACAACAAAACATCCAGAGAGCTGTTTCAAACCAGGTTAAACTCTTAGTTACTTCGAGTGTAAGTGTGACACATTCCTTCACTAAACAAAATATTTGTGTATGTTTCTTGGGATTGAAGGGGGCTAATACTCTTTTAACACCATTGATTTTCCACCTTAATTCAGCTGCTGTCTGATAATGCGTCCTATATGCCTTGATCCCTACTTTCTCTCAGTCACCAATAGTCTCAGGGCCAGATTTACTAGGCTGTGCAATTTGGTGTCAGATGGTCATTTGTGACTGGTTCAATGAGCAGCATTTATCTTGGCTCAATCAACAGCCAGTTCTTTTCAGTAACTCACAGGATCACTCTCACGACACAAAACAGCACAGTGTCTTTAAGAGAAGCGTGTGCCATTATGTCATTTAAGGCCTGTAAGAGCATTAGAACCTGGCATAAGAAAAGGAAACGCACTTGTTAAAATTGTACCCGTTTCAGCTAAAACCTTTACCTTAGTAAATCGGGCTGTGTGCCTCAGTTGAATAATGTCCAGCCTGTTTTTTTGTTCTGGGAAATAGGAACTTACTCAGACATAGATAATGAGGCAAAATCAGCTGTCTGGGCCTTTTCTGTACTAAACAGTGTTGCAAGCCTTTAGTAAATCTGTAGTTCTGTGATGGCTTTGTAAATCTGGCCCTTGGTCTTAAAACACTGACTAATACTTTTTAGGTAATGCTGCAGACATAATAGAAAGTCATAAAAGAGGTTGATGCAAATGGTCTTACCCTCCATCTAAAATCTCATCCACCACCAAGAAGACTCCTTCCATGTTGTCCAGTAAACACCTGCGCTCGACGTTTTTCCTGCAAGACCAAATGATAGCATCACTTGTTAACTGCCAATACATCCCATGGCATTATTTTTTTATCATTTTATTCCGTGTACATTGACAATTCGATGTGAACTCAATGGACTGACCATCAGTACAACCACATTAGCACAAACTGCATGATGATAAACATGATAATATTTCCTATTACATAAGCTGTACTGCCAGGCACTTTCTTGACATAAATAACTGTAGTTGTGGGTCATGTTAGCTACTTTCAGTTGAACGTTACAACAGCTGCAATCATTGCTATGGCTACAAGATAGCGTGGTATTAATATAAAGAGTGCTTAAGAACAACTATATGCTCACAATGTATTGCTTCAATTGTGTGACAGACCATTAATTACGAACATAACTATCCCAGTAAAACAAGCTTCCCTCGAATAGCTGACTAGTATAATGGACATTCTGTAGAAACATCATCTGCTCAAGGTAATGTTTCTCTTGTTTCTTTGTAATTTTCCTTTAAGTGCTCTGTGTTTCTTTACTGTAGCAAACTTATTTTTTTATAGTTCCCCCTATTTTGTGATTTTATTTTATTTTTATTTATTTTATTACATAAATTACATTTATAAAAAAATTCTTGAATAAAGGTTTATTGGACCTATTTCCACTGAGTTTGTTTAATGACAACAGCATGTTCTTGAAGGGCTACCATAACTGTTCATATGCTCTAATAATAGCATATACATTTGAAAGATTTGGTAACAAAAGCAGATATTACTTGTATCATCATTTAACTTTGGATTTTATTGTGCACTAAATTACTATTCCCATTATAAACTCTGTCCAGTAAGACTCAGCAGATATCTCAGAGCATGGATCCATCAGAGGTCTATGCAGACATTAAAACATCACACAGGGACATTTACATACTGCATAATGAAACTTTAAATAACCTGGGAGCTTTTATACTGTATAATAACATAATCTCTCCCACCGCATTACTACTGCATTCGTTACCATGGCGACCGTATCGGTCACTGTTTGCCTGAACAGTGAGGGATCCTGCTGTGAAACACACACACACACACACACACACACACACAAATAGGAGCTCTCCTTTTTCCAAAGTTGAGCATGTGATTGGCCAAAGCCCCCATCCAGGAGTGAAAATTTTCATCTAGCTATTAAAAGCCTAGGTAATAAAGCCAAGATGAAGGCCTTATTTTTTCACAGATGAGTCCTATTACCATATGATATTAGATGAACGGTTCTTTTTTCACATGAAAAAATTATAAAAAAAATTATTTGCATACTTCCCGTTTATAGATGAAAATTTTCACAATTTGAAAACAATTAGTCTTTTCAAGTCTGAAATACAATTTAAGGATTTATGAAAAATAACTGTCATACCGATTAAACCTTCAATTTCCAATAAATAAGTGTCATTGAAGTGACCAAAACAGGAGCCTACATCTATGGGCCTGTATTTTTTTTGACTAAATTAATATTCCCTCTCAGAGGGAAGTATAAATCAAATGTTTTCCTAGAATAATGCCATGGTAGGAAACATCTGCAGATGCTTTAAACCTTCCCTCCTGAGGTACATGGGGAGACTTGGTGAGGTGCCATACCTGAGGATGAGATTGAGGCAGTCGAACAGACAGTTGAGCACTGACATCAGCATCAGCTGCAGGGAAAACACAAAGAAAGAGTCAGAAGAAGGTTCAGCCTGGAATTCAAATCCTAATGGTGTCATCAGGTATCAGATACTGTAGCCACAGGCAAAACCAAAACATTTGAGTTCAGGGCCATTTACTAAAGAAAAACCCTAGACGGGTCCATGTCAGACTCTTAACACTCTTTCTAAAGGTTATCACTGCTGGTGACACAGATAGGTGCACTTTTTAAAATGTTGTGTCTACAGTTAAACTAAATATGTATAAACACAATAAACACATTCAAAGCAAGGTTTTCAATGGTGTATAATCACATTATTCTTACACTATTTACATCTAGGAAAAGTGGAAGAAGAGATTACTTATTGTTTCAGTTCATGTTTGTTTTTTTACTTAATTTAGCATGAAGAATAGGGACATATCTAAACATTGCAAAATCCTTTGCAAAAATGTAATAATCTGATTCCTATTTCATGTGACCCTTATTGAAGCATTTTTTCTTCTTTTTTCTTTGGGCAAATGACACTGAAAAATGTATGTTCACCTACCTCATTCTCCTGAGCACTTCCCACCACGTAGAAGAAGAGGTCTATACTGTTCTTGTACACAATTGTCATCCCCTCCAGGAAAGCAATCTCATCTGTTAAGAAACAAGACAGTGGGTTAGGCTCAAGAAGACAGAAACAAAATGTCTGTGTATGTTTCTACTGGAGCAGTACAGAATGGGTCAGGTCAGTAAAGAAAACTTTTAGGTGTCTTCACCATCAAAAGAGTTACAAAATATATGTATCCAACCACTCCGGTCCCCCTCGGCTGTAGTTAAACTGAAACACAATTACTAAAAGATGGTGCTAAACACTGCAATCTGTTGAATGAAAGAAAAAAAAACTATCCTTACTTGGGCCCAAAACAAAAAACTGCAAAAAGTTTTCTCATATAAAGCTCGTCTTGTTTTTTTATTATAAACGGTTATATTACTAAAAGAATGGCCAACTTTAGTGTAATATTAATTAGCAACAGCTGTTTGGGGTTTTAAATGACAGTGAATTACAAAATACCACATTCACGTCTACATTGCATTAAACATGATCTCTAAAAGTTTAGAGAGATGGGAATAAAGCAGAAGTTTTTCTACCATATATATGTCTACACTTTCAGCCTCTCACTTATAAAGATGTAGCTGCTTTTTTCATTCCATTTATGGCATCACATCTGTGTTTTAAAGTTTGCTTGAAAGGTTTCACAGAAGGCCTCTGGATGTAGGTTTGAAGGTGAAGATGTTTCCATGGGTCTTTTTCAATTCTAAGTTCAAGAGAGGTGAGTTATATACTGTATCCCGCAGAGGGAGGGGTTTAACCTAAGACTACTGTGATTGGACAAAAGCTGATTAATGCAAGACTCTGGTTTCAGTGTTGTTAAGAGTTGAATGGGCAGTGTTAATGCTGGTGGTGGAGCTGTTAGAGAAACTGCTTCCACATCGAGGAAATGAAGGATAAGCTGTGTCTCAGACCCCCTCCACTGTTCAGAGTCGGCTTTTCCATTTTAACAAAGAGGGCTTATTTTACCCCTCTCTCAAACCACTTTGCCTCTCTGGCCAAGACTGAGACATTGCTGTCCTCAAAGGAATGTCCTTTCTCTTTGAGGTGGAGGTGGACTGCAGACTCGGGTCCTGCGGGACTGGCTCTTCTGAAGGGCCGGCCTCGTTTCTCACAGACCACTGTGTACTACTCTGTACAGCATAGACCATACTGCTCCGTTTGTGGGTGGGGATGTTGTCTTTAGGGTGGACCAGTTTCTGACAGAGTATTGTCACGTGAACTGGAATGTTGTTTGTAAAAAATTCCTTTTGAGCTTTTAAACCTGTAAGAAGGATACAGACTGTTCGCAGCAGCACGTTCCTAAATCATCAATGCTAACCACTAACAGATTTCTGTGTGTTAACGGCACTGAGTTGCTCTGTTTTATTCACCAAAAACACAGGTTATTATCACAATATTAACTGCTTTTGATTTTCAGTTCACCAATGTGGTATGACAGACATTCCATAATAGTAGTCCCAGCGTCTTTTGCATGCTTTAACAACAGATTATGAAGTTTTATTTTTAGGTTAACCTGTTGGTTGGACATAGAGCTGAAAAATGGGAGGAGCAGATGTGATAAGAAGAATAATGCGTTAGGAAATAAGGGATAAAATGCTCGACGGGACAAAAGAATGATAGGGCAGAACGACGGGAGTAAGCAGATAAAGTGATGCAGAGAAGAAAGAAGGGATGTGGAAGAATGAAGGAGTGGTTCAACACAAAGGAAGGGATATTGATAAGGAGGCCAAAGGTTGAGACTCAGGTGTCAGCCGTGTTCAAGTGTCACTATTAAAAACTACTGCACCAGCAAATATCATAAATAATAACATCAACAACAACAACAGGTGTTTACCAAATATAAATGTAAGAATACCTTTAACTGAAAACACAGAGTTTCAACAACAACCATTCAACACTCTCCAATAAAACGTGAAGAAAAAGTGCTTTAGGCAAAGTGTGCATTGGATTGACATCGGAGAAGTGTGTGAATGAAATGGGTGAGACCTACTGTCGGCTTTGTGTGTCTTGTTGAAAACATTCTTCTCAAAGTTCTTCTGTTCCTTCATGGACGGGTACAGCTCAGGGTCGTAGTACTGGGACACACACACACACACACACACCAGACAGAGATCCCATCAATACAGGCTAAAATACACTGATGGATGCTATACTGAACATGGACCATCACCCACACGCTACCACAGAGAAACAGTTAATGATGATTATGAATATATGTACTAACCGTTTTCTGTATATATCCTACAGTAATCAGACATGCCCGCTTTTAGAAGGTTAACATTTAGTAAGTGTAGTATTAAGGTATAGTATACAAAATAGAAATAGGCTTGTATGTAGTGATAGTGTTTAACAGTGATTAGAAGACTGCGCTGAAAGCTGTGCGTCTGGAACAGTAGCCTTGTGCTCTCTGCAGCTTTTTGGATTTCACTTTCTACTGTTTGATTAAGATGAATAACTGTAGTTTCAATGTAGTGCAATAATTACTGTCACCGGAGTCAAAGCGGGCGGCTCATTTGTTTGTTTTATGTTATCTCGGTCAAGCATATTCCAATTATACCTCCAAGCCCTTAGCCCTTGTTTAGAGCGTTCACAAGAGACAAAGGGGTGACTCAAAACTCATTTGGATCAAGAGGAAGGGGTAAGAGGTAGGGCTCAAAGTCTAAAATTAGCTGTCAAAATATTCACATGCAATGTCCACAAAATTGAGGCATAAGCAATCGATGCCGTGTGAAGTTGAACCAACCACCACTAGCATTTCAGTAAGGTACTTTTAAAGTGACATAAATTGTCTTTTATATTCTTTGTGTTTCGGATATTACATGTAAGTAACTCTAAATAAAAGTAAGAAAAGAGTATTTTCCTTACCAAAGTGCTAGTGCTGTATACAGTGTATACCACATGACCAGTGAAACTTCAGAGACTTAAATTCAGAGACTTTTTTCAGCCTTTAAAAGTTCAGTGTTCTAGAAAATCACATGCATTTATAATTCAAAAGGGGGAGGGCTAAATAAGAGAATTGGGATTGGGCCTGCTCTTTCCTCCCTCCGCCTCTCAGTAAAACCACCCGGACTATTTATGGCATGTAAGAACACAACAATTGTCAGAGAAGAGTCCGGTTGAAATAACCTTGATGACATTCATGTTCAATATCTCTTGTTTGACCCTGGTACTTTCTTTTGTTAAATGTGTCTAAAGACATATAGCAGAACAAAATAACAACATATATTAAAAAAAAAAACAAAAAAAAAAAACAGCCATTTAAAACCTAACCTACTTAAACCTCCTAGTTTTTTCAAGTTAAACCTAGATCACAGGTTAAAATGTGGTTTAGAATTTTGGTGCAACTGTAACTTTGAATTTTTTTTCATTTCTGTTTAAAAGGAAAACTGAAGTTTAGAATAGGTTTAAATTTTCAGTGGTTTAACATTTAAACCTTGTGGGTCAAAAGTGAGCAACATTGCAACTTCCCTAACAGATATGGCTTCATATTTCACTTGTTGGTGTTATGTATTATTACAAAAAAAAAAACAGAGGTGAAAGTGAAATTCTCCTGTGGTTTCATTAGGGAGCTTGTGCACAATGTTGTGGTCACAAACATACCTTCGATAGGAGCCTGTTGCCATCGTTGTCGAGAATAAAAACAGCTTTCACTGTGTACAGAGAGGGTTCCTGCAACAAGAAGAAGCACAGTTCAGCTTCACCCCTGGCCTCTTCAGTCTGAGAAGGGACTTCACCACAGGAACCTGAAGTGTATTCACACAGATTACACACAGTCCCCGACAAGTCTGACCAGTTTATGAAGTTGACCCAAGGCTTTTATTTTTTATTTTTTAAGCTGAAATAAAAGGCAGGTTTTCACAGTGCTGCACAGAAGTGACTCAGCGTTCCACCTTTGAATCCAGAAGAGGTTTAGGCCCAGGACAAAGTTCTGTTATGCACTGACTCGCTTAGATTCACAGTCAGAGTGTATCACAGAACTTAGACCAGGGCCTTACAACAGTTAGGTTACTGTTAAAGGTGCACTGTACAAGCTACACGCTGACATTAAATTCACCCTGTAAGCAAACGGCACTGACAGAAAAATAATATCACAAACACAAAGGAATATCTATGTTAGATTCGGATTTACAGTTCAGACATCTGGAATATTAATTAACCACTCAACACCAACAGCTCTATTTCAGTTTAACCACATTATAACTTATGGTATCAAATTTTTATTTCTTTTTGCTGAATGTGTTGTTTCAAGACACCCAGACTTTAAAGTAGCTTGAAACATTAAGTTTTGTCATGACTTAAATAAAGTGTTGTTAAAAGCTAGTCGTTAAAACATTATAATACCACCAGGGGTCATTTTTAGCCCCTGCCAAAATAATGTTGTCATTTTACAAGTTATTAAATACTGAGTAAAACATGCGTTTCATTTTATTCAGAAAATTCAATGCATTGATACACCAAAAATATTCTTGTTGCAATTCCATTTTATATGAACAAAGTGACAGAGTTTAAAAAGCAAAGGCGTCAAAATGACTGGCGGTTCTAGTGTTAAAGGTTGTGTAGGCATTTTTTCCATTGCCTTAAAATGTAATGGCAAAATTAAGACAATGTTCAATTTGACAAAATAACTGACAATATCAGAAAAAAATATTATTGATCAACAGCTATTTATATGACATGCACTGAATTTAGAAAAGCTGCTTACATTACATACATGTTACTGTGTATATTATTTACTGAGATGTATCATGCTGAGTATATTATAGGCTTTTAACAACTTTTTGGTCTTGGCATCTGATTGCTTGACATTCATAGCCTATGTGGAAAGTCCCATTATGCTTTGTGCATTCAGCCTATTGTTACTATTCATACATTCATACTTTTATATGTATGTAACAATTCTTGCCCTAGAGTCACAAAAGCACAGTTAAAAGCTAGATTTACACTAGAACTAGCTAGAAAGGTCAGGTGAGAAATTATGCCCACGGTAGGACAAAAAAAGAAAATATTGCCGTTTTATTCTCAATAACATCTCCGACACAAGTGATTTTACAAATGGCATACTTTTATGAAATATTCATTAAGCATATAGCATTCCTTCCCGCGTCCACATGTAAAGATTTAAAGATTTAAAAATAAATTTATATATATTTGTTGTTGTCTCTTAATTTTTATGAATACACTGTAAAAAATAAAATAAAACGTTTAAAATAGGTGGCCATCTTTTAAGCCCCCCATTTGCCTACCCCATTGCAACGCCTCTGTACATAAATGAGAAAACAAAACCTGAGTGGTCTTATGTGTATTTGGCAATAAATAGTATCTCACTGAATATTTTATTTAAACTTTGAACAACTTTTTTTTAAGATTTCGCCTTTGCCTCACCTTTAAAGCCATCACACAGCTGTCAATATTCTAAGTTTTATCTTAAAGTAACGCAATATGGAAATTGAAGAGTATGGAGATGTATGCAGTGGTGAATAAAGACAGCTGAGACGGAGCTGGCTGAAAGGAGGCAGCCTGAATAAACGGTGCGCAATGCAAACGAGCAGAGAGGGAGAGAACGGTGGACGTGGCACCTACTCCGCTCTACACGTCAACCTTTTCTGCTCCCATATGCTACACACTCCCGAGAGCACCGAGCTGTCCTTACTGTCCCACGACACTCACACCTGCCCCTTAATCCTGACGTGGGCCAAAGACCTGACCGTGTCGTTAGTCAACCGATGTGAAAAGGAATTGACCAGCTTTTTGTCTTTTTCCAATAGCCTTCTGCTGTCCTGTTGCGCTCTGCTCTGCTCTGCTGTGCTGTGCGTGGGTAACAGCTGTGTGGCTCAACCAGTGCATTGTAAAGGAGTTAACTTCACAGCTCGGATTGTTATTCTGCAAACAGGACAATCTATTTTTACTTCGAAAGTAAAAAAGTAGGAGCAGTTCTTTTTAAATAAGCTGTACGACACTGTGGCCAGGCCTGTGCGTAAACGAGACACCTTCGGGACTATGTCAGTTGCATTAAAGTAGAAATATCAGAATGGTTTGTTTCTCTGCCCTGCCTTTCCACATCACCTGCCCACCGAATCTGCCCCGTGCAACAAATGTCCAGTAAGCCGATTAAAAAAAAAAAAAAAAAAAAAAAGATAAAAAAAAAACTCTGGTCTAAACTGCCGAGGTGCAAAAGAGCGCAGCGGGTAATGGAAGACTGAATGCTCACTAACGCTGTCCCAGGCCGGTACACGGAGGAGAGGAGGAGAGGCTTACCGGAGACGTGGAGTCCATGTCTGCAGCCGCGATGCCGTGCTCGCTCTGTGTGTTGACGTGGACAGATCTGAGCTGTCACACCAGGCTCACTGCTTTTTTTCCCCTTCTTCTTCTTCTTCTTCTTCTACGGAGCCGCTTGGGGCGCGCTTACGATTACGTGTCTGTGAAGAAACTGTAAATGTAAACGACATAAACATCCGCAGAAGCACTTTCAAAATAAGTTAATCAAGCGTTCATTGTCTTCACACTGGAAAATGTTACTAGAATAAAAAGAATATTTTAAAAATAGAATAAAATAAAATTCTGTTTACTGGGAGACTATTGTCCAAGGTTTGCGTTTGAAAATACGAATCTGAAAGTGTGCTGATTGGTAGGCTAATTGGAGACTAACATCATACATTTGTTGTACATTTAGGCAGTGCAGACACATGTGCAACATCTCTCTGGTGTAACCATTAGGCGAGCTTCATTTGTGTTCAGGAAGACTCAAGCTTTGTAAGTGAGCCCATAGTGTGTGTTTCTTTCATTTCTCCCACAGCACAATCACAATAGAAGCATTAGATTGTTAGAGCCACTAAGGAAAATGCGAGATTTCAAAAGTTGTCTGTTTTGCTGACACTTTCGGCACAAACGTTTTATTATTATGGGTAGCCATATCTGCGATCACTATTTTTCAGGACCTGAGTGGGTTATGTAAAGGTCAGTTTTTTGAGGCATAGCCGGGGTATTCTATAGTCTAAATAAAATTATTTATTTATTTCATTGTGCAGCCGCAAGAAATTAGTACATTAGTGGTTCCTTGACATGAAAAAGGAAGAAAGTCTTAGCCAGTGCATAGTTTACAATACTCTAAAAATAACAATAGGTAGCTAGATTTACATTTATCCAAAACGACTTTTTAATAGGTCACTGAATTTTAGTAAAGAAACAACAGATAAACAAATGTAGGTTATAATATGAGTGTGAATGATTCATTTATTTTAGTTTGTGGCATCTCACACTGGCTTGAGGTGTCTTTTGATGTAGCTACTTAGCGCTCACTTTACTTCCGGGCGCGCGCCTCCATGCAGCCTGAGCGACACGACCCCTGCCAACGTCTCCTTTCCTCTGTTTAGCCGCAGTGCATTGTAGGAAAGCGAGTTTATTATTGTGTGGAAAGATGGCAGGCGTGCAGCCGCCACCCCTGCGGACTCTGGACGACTTTCTGCTCAGCTCGGCCCGGTTTGCGGTGCCGGATGTACGGGACCTGGACCGCTGGAACAACCGCATCATCAACAACCTGCTGTACTACCAGAGCAACTATTTCCTGAGCGCGGTGGTTTTTGTGCTCTTAGTGGGGTCAGTCTCATTGCTCTTCTGACGTGGTCACATCATCTGCCTCTCTCCTACAGCGAACCTACTAAAATAAGCTTTGAAACACTTAAGCTTTTCTGCTTCTTTAAAGTTAAGGTTTATTTTTTGGCTTTTCAGCCTTTTTTGCGGCAGTTTATTGAGGTTAAGATTTGTTCTTCTGCTTCTGATCTCAGATTTGATTTATTTGGAGAGGTTTTGATGTAGCGGTTTTTATGCATAAGATTTAGGTTATAAAGTCCAGGGTGGCTGTTTAATATGCTAAAAGCAACAGTAGGTAACTTTTCTGGGTTAGATGTGGACATTTATGTTGACCTGGCATGATAGATGTGACATGACATATGTTTAGACCTAAAGATTGTTTGGCTATGTATTTACTGGTAAAGAGTTGCATTATTGTGACTTTCATTAAAAATGAATGTTACTGTTGGTTTTATTGCTGTAGCGGTCGTTTGGGCATTGCTTGCTCTATAACTTGACGCCCTGCAGTCACGTCTTTTTGTCTTTTTTATTTCTTTAGTTAGGCAATCGTTTTGGATTTGGTCCTTGCCTCAAGCCTCGGTTTTGCTTTGGTTCAGGGTTTTAGGTGGGTGCAGTGGCTCAGTGGTAGAGCGGCCGGTTGTCCCTCAACTGGAAGGTTGGTGGTTCGATTCCTGCTCTCCCCACAGTTCATGTTGTTGTGTCTTTGACACTTAACCCCTCTTGCCCCCAGTGGTGATCCAGCTGTAACACTGAATTGTAGCTTAATGAATGTTGGATAAAAGCTAAATGAATAGTTTTTGTAAATCTAAAATGTACTCACACCGGCTTAGTCCTGAATAAGAAATAATTTACGTCCGTCATCCGTGTATGTCTGATGGAAAAATGGAAGTTGGAGGCTTGGATCCCACACTTGTCTATTGAAGACCTCTCTCATAGATTAAAGTCTTGTTCATTGTAAATATCTAAACCACATCTAAACCTACCTGAATTCAAAATTGAATGCTATTGAATGGAAAGTGAATTTAAGCAAGTATGAAATATGGTGGAACTTTTGTAAATCCACAGGTGAATGTTAAAGTGGTCTCCTGGCAGCCTGCAGTCTGATGGAGTGGGCACTGGGCAGGAAGCTTGAATGAAGGCATCACACAATAAAAGTGTTATGGCTCTCTCACATACACTCTCTGTAATATAACCCTCCCACACATACTGCATACATTAGTATTTTCTCTTCTTGACATCTACTTACTTTACATAAAAAGCAGCATTGTAACTTTATTTAGAAGTGGCACATTTGATTGTTGTACAAGTTTTTCTTGGTTCCACTTTTAGCAAACATTTGTAAGAGAAATGTATTCCCTGTATATGCTTTCAACTAGACAAGCTTTATATGTCTTTATTCATTACTTGTGGCCATATTAGTGGCTTCAATATTGTGAATATCCAATCATCTTAAAACCACAATATACCTAAACCGATTATAGTGCCAAGCCTATCCGTGGCCTTTCCATTTGGAGTTTGTTTGTTTTTTAAACCTGAGTTGCATCCCGCCGAATTTCCTCCACCATAGGTTTCTTTTTAAAAACCCATAGAAGTAAATGTCCAATAACATGTTTGCCTGCGTAGACCAATCAGAATTCATGTGACATCTCTGTCCCTCAAATGAAGAGTATATTATTTTTTTGAGGAAAACCGTTTAATCAGAATTTTGGCCTGCCAAAAGGTGCAACTGTAAAACTCTTTTGATACTTTGAGTTTCCATATCTTGAACCAGGTCTGTCAAACTGTGATACAATAATCTCATGTGATATGACCCCATTCACAACAAGGCATTTATTTAAAACAGTTCTATGTAGGTTTTGTTATGACATTATTTTCACACAAAAACAATCATACGGTATCATTAAATACGCCAAGAAATCTTTGGTGATTGCTTGTTTATGGTGACCTTGGTTATTATTTTCTACAATAGCAACACTTGAGGATCAAGATTAAAAAAAGTACCTGAAAGTCAACAGTCAGACAAAACAACCGTGTCTCAAAAATTGGTCACTTTTCTAGGCCACGGTGTGAACGTGATCTAATCATATTCTACATTTTACCATTTATAGAAAAGCTAAAAGTTTTTTTTTAATTATTTAATTTGATCTTTATTAAACCAGAAAACCGAATGTGTAAAGTGTAAATAACTTACCTGTTTGTTGTTATGTGCCTCAGGTATTTCCGTCCGTTCCAGCTGTGTCTCGGAGCAGTGGTGGTCACCCTGGCTTTCCTTGGCTTTGTCTGGGCCGCTGAGAACCAAGCCCCCATTCGCCGTTTCCGTAGAAACCACCCATTCGTCTCCGTGTTGGCCATACTCCTGGTTAGCTACCTCTTCCTGACGGCGCTGGGAGGAGTGGCTGTGTTCCTGTTTGGAATCGCCTTCCCAATTATGAGTAAGACTGGATAATATACATGCACATGCTTTTATTGTATGGTATGGATTTTATACAGCGCT
Organism: Neodontobutis hainanensis; assembly: GCA_024349245.1. Lineage (NCBI taxonomy): Eukaryota > Metazoa > Chordata > Actinopteri > Gobiiformes > Odontobutidae > Neodontobutis > Neodontobutis hainanensis. The sequence goes on along the minus strand of JALDNG010000093.1, from coordinate 1,017,814 downwards.
TTTCCACCTACTAGGCACTCAAAGCTTCCACTAGAAACTGGACACCAGGTGGGTTATTATACTAGTGTCTTGCCCAAGGACAAAATTACAGTATGAACTGGGAAGAGCAGGAATCGAACCGCCACCCTTCCGGTTATAGGACAATCGACTGACTATGTTGGAGCAAAATGGCTGCCACGTCTCAACCTCCAGTGTGACTTTAGACTGTGGACTCTGTAAAGTGCTTTTAGAGCTTTGAAAAGCACTATATAAATCCAATCTATTATTATTAGTTTTATTTTATTTTTATAATATTATTAGTAGTAGTACAGTGAGGTATATGTTCTGGTCATGGAAAAACCAGGGTTGGCTCAAAGCCTGTTTTATCTGAGCAGTGAGGTAAAGTTTGGTTCAATATGGCAAGCCGTTTCCATTTTCAAAAAAGGGGAGTACGGTTACTAAAAGTAGAAAATACACTGCAGTCTATCAATGGAATGATAGAGAATCCACACGAAAACAAAAATCAGAAGGGAAAGATACAAAATAGCAAGACATGAGATCAACAGAATCATGTCTAGTGAGCTCATGTCAGTAGACATGATTACACTGACACAGTGTGCCTCAGCTGGACACAAACCTTCACTGTAACTTTCCTGTCCTGGGAAGGTGGCAAATGCAAGAGACTCTATCACACAACGCATTCAATAAATAAAACGGGCCGATACACTGGACCCTAGCAGAGACCTAATTGTACAAAATACTATAAAATGACTTACTGTTTCAGAAGATATGTTCTTCTAAACTTGTTGTCTTAAGCGTCTCTACTGGTAAACAAACATGGTGCCCGCTGACACCATGTTGCACAGAGAGAGATCTGCGCCCTCTGCTGGCTAAAAGTTATGCAGTGTTGCTTTAAATAAACTCAAACAAAGCAACTGTATTTGTTTTAGGTAGAGATGGCATCTTACTGCACTTGCTTCATAAAGAACATTGCAACTGCTGCAGCTCTCGACTTCACAGTTTGAAGCTCTTCTTTTACTGGCCTTCCCACACTTCTTTATAAATTGGAAACAACTTGATTTGAAAACTTTTAATATAATTCATATCTTAAGTAAACCACAGCTTTTGTAGCACTAATATCAGATTATTGTGCTAACTTATATAAGCTTACTAGCTAACTCTTTTCAAGTTATCAGCCCCAATCTTTGCTGTACGTACTGTACTACTCTGTGGAAACAACGCTACACTGGCCCCTGGGGTCAAACAGCTCCACTGCAGCTGTGACTGTGAGGGATCTGCTCACAAACCAGACTGGACCATTACAGCTCCAGTGGCTGTTGTAGGGTGATATACAGTATATCCTCTGTGTAAAGCAAGCACAATTAATTACTTTGGTCACATAGAACTGTTTGGTCATTTAGCAGATTAAAGCGTCTGCTAAATGACTAAATGTTTAACAACAAGCTATAATTTTACAAGCTCTGCTGTAAACGCAGCCGCAGCTACTGGTAGGTTTTATTTGACCATTAAACAGAAACTAATGGAAGCAGCAGTTTGTGTTTGTTACCATCTCAATGCACAGTGGCATTTTATTTTTACTAAACTAAACTAACTTAAAGCAGTGTTGGAGGTAATACTCAATTCCTTTACAAAAGCCAAAGTATTAAACTGCTTGTTTTTAAAACTTAAAGCATCAAAGTATATGACTCAACTTAAACTACTAATTGATATCTAAAAATGTGTGAGATAATATTTAAGAATGTTGCTGATTATATCAATTAAATTAGAACAGGTGCTAAAGAAATCAACTGAAACTGTGCCTGGCTTTTATTTAAATCACAGCAGACCCTTTTTTAGGCAGAACCGTCCCACACAAAAAACAAGGAGAAAAAATAACAGAAGGCAAAGAAAGATTTTTTTTCAAACTCAAACGCAAAGTAACATGTGACAAAACCCAGTGTAACGGTGTGGTGTGGTGGGGTAAATGCAAAGATTTGCCGTTACAGGTAGTGAACATACTTCATTTGCTTCGTGATGTTACAATGACTAAGTTCAAGTCAAAGCTATGTCCAGGTAAATATTAGAAGTCATGACTTTTTCTATTTTCTTCTTGGAACATGATGATTTTAATCTTCTCTGTGCCCTCAACAGTGGTCCTCACCCACGCCTCGGTACGACTGCGCAGTCTCAAGAACAAGCTGGAGAACAAACTGGAGAGCATCGGTCTGAAGAGGACACCCATGGGGCTGCTGTTAGAAGCCCTGGGACAGGAGCAAGAGGCCGGATCCTAAAAGAAGATTAACTGGAGGTCATCAATCTAGAAGTAAAAAAAACATGGGGAAGTTAATGGGACAATTAGAGTGAAGTATATTTGTGATGCAAGTCCAAATTGAGCACAGTTTGTGCACAGTGAAGGAGCAGACACAGGTATGAAAAAAATCCAAAACAGAAAGGTTAGTTTTTATGCATACATGGAAAATGACATTCCGCAGTACTCCATTTCCATATAAAACACTACGTCGACTTTTTTCAAGTTTTAACGTAAGAAAAGGTTGTGAACCAAGCAGACTTAGTGTCATAGGAACTAAAAAAATGTATTAACTCAGAGAAGGTGTATTGAAGTTTTATTACTCACTGTTTGTTGTCTGACTGTGAGGAGATGGTTCATGTTGTTTGGTATAGCAGCCATCCACTAAAAACAATGCAACTAAATATGGCATCTGTGATCAAATCTACTGTTTATAAAGAGCCATCATTTTCACATAAAACAATCCTTTCTAGTAGAAAGACAAGATCTGGACAAAGATTGGTTTACAAGGTTTCAATTCAGTTGCATTTGTCCCTCTTTTCTTTTTTTTTTTTTTTTTCAAAATTTGTTTCAACCATACACATGGCAAGTGTGAATGCACATTCAAAGACCAGCTAGTGTTGGATGCAAAAGAAAATCTCAGCTGATTTTCCTTCCTACAGTTCAAAAGCCAAAAGGTGTGTAGTATGCTTCAATGCTAATGCTTACTGGAAGTGAAAGAATGTTGAAAGAGCTGAAGGAACAAATCACTGTTTTAGTTTAAATAAGATAAACTAAGTAAAGCAGATAAAGGACAACTGTTAAGATGCCACTTATTTGACCACTTTGATGCTGCCTATTCACTTTAGTATTAGCTTCACTTCTTACTTCTTTATTACCATAACCATGGAACCAACAGTTTAAGTTTGTGTCTTTCCATTTGATATACAGACAGACATATACAGATAAGAGTTATGAAGGATTAATGACCAAGCACAAAGTCATTCCTGTGTTCTAAAAAAGGTGTTAAAGGAATAGTTCAGTATTTGGTGAGTGTGGCTCAGTTAAGCATGGATCTACTGTGAGTGTAAGTTGGGTCAGTGTGGGGCTGTTTGGTACGGGCAACCCCGAGCGGTGTCTGATACGTAAACTATAACGCCACAGAAGTGCCACAAGAGTGAGAAAACATATTTGAAACAGACTTTTTAGAAACTTGGAAACGTTGTCAGTAATTAATATAAAGAAATAATAAATCCTGCTGGAGGTACAGTCGTATGTGGCTTCAGTAAAAATATAAACTTTCTGGTTCCTATTTTTCTGAACATTAAATTCATAGTTACAGGTGTTTCCTATAATTTGGGGACAGGTTGTGCTTGTGTTTAATGCAGTGGAGACATTAAATACAATGTTTAAATGCATGAAGCGAGAGCCATACGTCACTGACTTAAAAAAAAAAAAGAAACAACTTTTGCTAATGCTAACTGCTAGCCAGCTTTGTTGTTAAGAAAAAGTACATCAGTTTGCTTGTTTTCTGTTGGAACATAAGGGACCTCAAAGTGGGACGCTCCGGACCACCTTTAGTAATGTGCCAGAACCCCACTGCCCTGCCCCTGTGGAAACACTGCTTTAGAATGTCATTGAACAGGTGCCCCTAAACTGTGCTCAGACATATGACACATAATATTTGCCCCCACCTGTATACTTAATTGTTGTCTGTGTTGTGCCATTGTAAGGATGGGCATTGTGCTTCTTAAAAAACGAGCGCTTTACCATAAGATATTGCCGGGTCAGCTTCTACAAAAGGCCACCATGTTCAGGTGTGTAACAAAAGCAGGTTTGGAGAAGCAGACAGGGACACCACCAGATTCAAAACCAAGTGCTGCTGTTAATGGAACCAGTGGAAAAGTTAGGACACTTAAAAAATGATTTGCAATTCTCACAAGGTCATATTTTATTCACAATAAAACATGAACAACAACAAACTAAGACATTTTGTAATTTTATGAAAAAAATTAGAAACTCTAAATTTGATGCAGCAACACATCTCAGGTCTACAATCAAACAGTTAAATGGAGCATTTTGAAACTATTTAGGTTTAAGACTGATAATAAACCCCAAATCTTGCTGTAGTATGTAGAGTATAAAAGGAGCATTTTAGAAAAAGAAAAATCTTTCAGAAGTAAAGATGAGCAGAGGCTCACCAATCTGCAAGAAAAATAAAAATTGTGGATATTTTAAGAAAGAAATGTTGCTTTGAGTATGTTACTATAAACTGAACAAAATATAATCTAAAGATTTAGAGAATCTGGAGAAATGGGAAAAGGCTCAAGCAGCACTGCAATAAAAACAGTCCTGAGTCTGTTCAAAAAGACTGCATGAATAAGGAATACTCCCAGAAGTCTTTGTCACAGATCAGTGCCTTCCACAAATGAGAATTAAAGCTGCATCAAGCAAAGAAAAAGCCACATGTGAACAGACCTCCTTTATCAAAGTAATGCATTATCCCTTTCATTTATACATGTTCAGCCAAATATGATATTACCTGATATCACAAATTACGGTAAGTTACTATCAATGTTCTATAATTGTTACGCACATAAAACATGTTTAGAACCACTGACCACTTCAAACAAATGCATTCAACAGAAAAAAAGTACACACAGTTGTGCTCATACATTTACATTACCTGACCTGACCATTTTTCCGAGAATATGAATAACACAAAAAATATTTTTCCCATAGTTAATGGTTGGGTAAAGCCATTAATTTTAAAACAATTGTGTTTACTCTTTTTAAATCATAATGACGACAGAAACTACCCAAATGACCCTGATCAAAAGTTTACATACACCAGTTCATAATACTGTGTACTACCACCTTTAACATAAATGACTTGGTCTTTTGTGGTAGTTGAGGATGAGGCTCTTTAGTCTCTCAAATGGTAAATTTATTGGCAAAAGCCTCCAGTTTCTGTAAATTCTTAGTCTGTCTTGTATGAACTGCACGTTTGAGACCTCTCCAGAGTGGCTCAATGATATTGAGGTCAGGAGACTGAGGCCAGTCCAGAACCTTCACTTAATGCTGCTGTAGCCAATGACAGGTCGACTTGGCCTTGTGCTTTGGACTGTTGTTGGAAAGTCCAAGTACGTCCCATGTGGAACTTCCGGGCCGATGAGTGCAAATTTTCCTCCAGTATTTTCTGATAACAGGCTGCATTCATCTTGCCATCAATTTTGACCAAGTTTCCAATGCCTTTGTAGCTCACAAATCCCTAAAACATCAGATCCACCTCCATGTTTCACAGTAGGAATGGTGTAGCTATGTAGTTATCATAGGCCTTGTTGACTCTTTTCCAAATGTAACGTTTATGGTTGTGACCAAAGAGTTCAATTTTGGTCTCATCATGAAAAAGGATTTTTTTTCCAGAGGTTTTGAGGTTTGTCTCTGTGCTGTTTGCTGTATTGTGAGTGGGATGCTTTGACATTTGTGTAGTAATGGCTTTCTCCACCATGTAACCCATTTTTCTTCAAGTTCTTCTCCTTATTGTGCATCTTGAAACAGCCACACCCCTTATTGAGAGTCCTGTATTTCAGCTGAAGTTATTTGTGGATTTTTCTTTGCATCTCGAACAATTTTCCTGACAGTTGTGGTTGAAATCATTGTTGGTCTACCAGACCTTGGTAGACCAACAATGGTTGAAACCAGACCTTGGTCTGGTTTCAACAGAATGCCCTATTTTGAACACTGCTGATTGGAATTCTCAGTTCCTTGGATATCTTTTCAGATCCCTTTCCTGTTTTATACAGTTTAATTACCTTTTCCCACAGATCCTTTGAAAGATCCTTAGCTTTTTTCATGACTTAGAATACAGGAATATCAATGAATGAGAGATGTCAGGAGCCCAGAAACTCACTGACCTTTTATACACACACTGATTACAGTCAAACAGATCACAGGTGAGGATGGTTACCTTTAGTAGCCATTCAAACCTGTTTGTGTCACTTGTGCATGTTATCAGGACAAAATCACCAGGGTATGCAAACTTTTGGTCAGGGTCATTTGGGTACTTTCTGTTGTCATTATCATTTAAAAAGAGTAAACACAGTTGTTTGACAATAAATGGCTTCACCCAACCACTAACTATGAGTCAAAAACATTTTTTGTGTTATTATTCATATTCTCTGTATTTCTCGTCATATATAATAATTATGCTCTTGCTTTCTTTGCCATTTCTGAAAATTGTATTTGTAGTATGTATGCCATTGCAGTTTTTGGATTTCTATAAGCTGCCATATTATATTTCAACTGGACCAAGCCATACACCTGTGCTTTTATTGACAACAGAGGTAAACCTTTCTTATTTATTCATTATTGCTGATAATTAGTTATGTTCTTCTACCACCATGTCCTATAAAGTTTTACCGACTGCTGCCAAAATGTGTATTTTAATGTTAAATGTTTCTTAATAAAAATGTAATGCATTGTGCTGAACTTTTTGTTATGTGATTCATTATAGTGTGCTGTAGGCTGAGGTGTGACCCATGGATTTACTACAGACATGTCATATTTCAGCAGCAGCTTCACATTAAGGTTATCTTCTCATGTGTATATAATGATAATGTTTCCACTGGTGAGTATGTTAACAGTAGCTGGTGCCCTCAGGTGTGTCCAGATGTTTAAATACCCATGTATTTACTAGAATGTGCTACAGGGTTGAAAAGAATGGAGATGGATATTTAATATTTTAATAAAAATACTAGAACAAACAAAAAGAGATGTAGCAAGTAGGTCTGCCTATATGACTCTAAAATGCACCAAATTATAAGTGTCCAGCATTAAGTCAAAGCATGTGTGAAACTTAGAGCATATCTTATATTGAATGGACTTTTTTCTTAATTTTGTGTCAGTGTTGTTTAAAATCCATTTTTCATTTGGCCTGGCAGACCGGGGTGGTAGATCACATTTTAAGACAAATTTATTCAGAAAACCATGAAAGTCCAAAAGGTTTGCATACTTCTTCTTGCCACTGTGTAGTCTACAATTTTGAATGTCTTTAACTACCATATTAAGAGTGTGTGACACAACTATAGACAGTAATAACACAGAACTTTCACTTTTAATTTTCCATTTGCTGGTATTTAATGGGATTTCCCACCATGCAACACCAGAAGCCAGGCCAAATATAGAGAGGCTTGTGCCAAACCCAGAGACTGTTGGTATTGTTGGTATGCACGTATATATATTGTTTAAAATAATAGCAGTACAATGTGACTGACCAAAATAATCCAGATTTTAAGTATATTTTTTTTATTGCTGAATGGCAAACAAGGTACCAGTAGGTGCAACAGATTCTCAAAAAACAACCAACCAAGACCCAGCATTCATGATATGCAGGTGGCCCCTGTTTAAGGATGAAGCCACCAGCACTTGTTGAACATGTTTGAAAGCCTGAGGAAAATGGGTCGTTTAAGACATTCTTCAGAAGAACAGCGTACTTTGATTAAAAAGAGCAGGGGAAAACTATAAAGAGGTGCAAAACATTATAGTATATAAATATAGTAAAAACCTGAATTATTCTGGTTTGTCACATTGTACTGTATTATTTTGAACAATACTGTAACTCGCAACCTACCACAGACATAAGACGTATAGTACAAAGACAAAATGTTTTATAGAGGTTGTAAGTGGAAGTCAGGTATATGCCCATGAAATGAAGTAAAAGAATGTAAATATTGTGGACGTTATTATTACACTTATAGTATGTCATTTAGGTCTAAAAGTATGTTTACACAAGCTTCAGAAGCGATCACAATTATGTATTTCTGAAATTTAATTTCATCTTTACTTCTACCCAGGCTGCAGTGTCACACCACTTTTTAACCTGTTTCATTCTGGAATAAAAACAAATAAACAGATGAGTTGTGGTTATCCCTATTGGTGGATTATTTTAGAATGACAATACAATCAAATATAATAGTAAACAACACAGTATACATTTTTCATCACACACAAAAGTTATGAACTGTTTTACCTTTTTACTTAAGTTCAACCACAGACATTGAGGAATTAAGATACACAGGCAATATCTGATAACACCTTCTAATCTAATCAAGGTGCCCCTTGTTTGTTATCATTTACTTCTAATTTATTCTTTTGAAAACCGCATTTTCACTTTCAGTGCTGACTATGGAGAGCTCCACTGACATCTGAGCTGAACATTTCCCCATGTCCGACAGACCTCTCCACTTCTTTTTAGCCGATTTAGCCCAAATTGAGCCAAGGTAGAGAATTCTCCAGATATGAGCGTAACCTAGCAGTCAGTACACTTCTGTTGCGTAACGCCACTGCTCTGGCTCTGACACACAAGTCCAGACCCTTCCTTTTTGGAGGAGGAGCTGCTGACATCACGAGGAGGTCCCACATTTAAAACACCAGACCTGAACTTGATCCCAGAAACAAAACAGAAGCCGGTAGAAGCACAACAACCACAGATTACCCAACACTCAAAGAAAACCGGTAAGGACTCCGTTTCTGTTTACGCGCGTCATAAACACCCAGATGTGGCTCGAATTCACTTTTATTGAATAAAAAGAAGATACTCTCGACGTGAGTCATCTTAGTATCATTTAACATTTGTTTTTAGCAGCCATTTTGACTATTGCCAAACATGTTTTTGTGTCGTGGGCTTGTTTGTTCATTTCTTCTGCTCATGTTAACCCGGACTAATCAGGACTAACCCAGACCTAACCAAAACTCTGGGAAATGAACCAACAGTAAAGTGAGAGTCAGTTTAATTCATTTTTGAATGAATTTTAGTTTATTAATCAAACCCAAGAATGAATCTGGACCAGATTTGAATCAAAGCAGGACTTAATTTATGAATTGGACATATCAGTATAGGTCCGGACTTACGCTTCAATAAGCGCTGAACTGCTACAAAACCTGGACTGAACGGGACTAACCCAAGACTAAAGTGTCTTTATATAGAGTGGCACTGGAGGATCATATGTGGACTGTTTATATGCTGTATCTCTACTATGCTATTTAATTACAGCGTTTAATTGTAGCGTTGTTTTCAACAAAAGGTTTGACTTTTTCTTGAGTAGCACTTCCTCTTTTGTCAAACGTGTTTTTAATTGTAGGCTTGTTTTGTAAGAGTTGCTTAGACCTATTTCTCTGTAGTGTCCTCGCTGTAAAAAGTTTCTCTTTTGAACATGTTGAACCAGCTGCTGAATCTGCTGAACTACAGTCTGGGGTATCCTCACAGTTTCAATAGGACACATATTTGCAAGATAGCAGCTGAAAATAGAGCTAAAGCAGGGTGTAGGTGGGCTATAAGTTGTCTATAATACATATGAGGTTGGAGGGTTGGAGACTAGAACAACAGCTGAGTAATCTAAGGGAAATGGAAAATGGCAGCTGTTAGTTAATTTTTTTTATTACCAACATAACTTCCTTGTACAGTGTAGAAGGAAGTTATGTTGGTAATAATGTTGAAATGATTGCCTCTAAACCAGGTGTGTCCAACAGATGGTAACCTTTGACAGTAGCTGTAGTTAATGGTAAATTGCATGCATTTATATAGCGCTTTCCTGCACCCTTCTCAGGCACCAAAAGCACTTTACATGGTGCTTTCACTCACCCCATTCACACACATCCACTCCTGGGGTAGACAGAGAGGGGGGCTGCCACACAAACGGCACTCAACCTTCTCCTACCACCACCAAACACACCTCCACAGTCACACACATTCATACACCAGTGCTACACCGGGAGCAAGGTGGGTTAAGTGTCTTGCCCAAGGACACAATGACAGTATGAACTGTGGGGAGAGCGGGAATCGAACCTACTACCTTCCGGTTGAAGGACGGCCGCTCTACCATTGCCACTGCTGCCTATTAATGTTTATATTTAGTCACAACGGAAGCAGTTCTAACAACACAAGGTAACAAAATGTAGACAAGTGCACCAAAAAACTAGTCCAGCACAGTAAATAAAGGATAGGATGTGTTTTATTTTATTTTTATTTTTATTTTTTCAAAGAAAAGAGATAGAAGGGAAGTAGAATTCAGTGTTTTTCAGTTAGGTGTTGACGGAAGAGCTACTTAAGCTAAACTAGGACTCTATACAGGACTAAAGTTGGTCTAAACCTGTATTAAACTGGAGCTCCTCTCAGCACATGTTTGGTGGCACTGAGGTTTGTATGGCAGTGTTCACACTTATCCAAGTGTTCCGCACTCACCGAGCAATTGCACCAGAGTTTGTTTGAACCAAACATGGCAAGTGTGAAGACACCAGAAGATTAGGGTGGGACTAAACCAGCTCTAAACCCAACTAAACTAGGATTAAAACAGAACTATACAGGAACCACACAGGACAGGCTATGGTTAAACTAAACCAGGACTAAAATCTGGAGTGGGTACAGGACTGAGCTAGAACTTAAACGGTAACAATAAGTAGTAAATAATCAATAATACAGTGAGACTTAAGGAATTAACCCAGGAGTAAAATCTAGACTAAACAAAAGCCACAACTCAACCAAAAACTAAACCTAGCACTTGCAGAACAGAAATGAACCTGATGTAAACCAGGATGCGCTAAAAAACTAAACCTAGGACCTAAAACAAAACTACATCTGAACCATGACTGCTCTAAGAATGAAGACCTAAACTGCCACAAAACCAAGACTGAACCTTGGACTAAACCAATTAATTTTCCATTTAAATGTGTGTTGTCAACCATTGTTCGTATTTCATCTCCAGAGTCTAAGCCAGTGACAGGGCAGGGCTCAGCAGGAGGAGGCGGTGCAGGGTTTTCCAGTTGCAGGGCAGGCTTGCATCATGTGGCAGCAGTGAGTCAGAGCCCATAGTTCAACATGCAACAGGCAGGTGCTACACCGATTCTAGAAAGATCTCTGTGAATATACTCCCTCTTATCTATTCACAGAGCCCAACCGTCCGAGCTGCTCGTCAAACAGCTCCGACAAGAGAAGATTACCGCTGATTAAAAATGGGCTGTGGTGTGGCAGGCTCAAGCACTTATAAGATAGGTTCACATGTAAAAGAAGACAGTTGACTGTATTTAGGAGTTAAAGTCTGAAGAATATATCCCAGATTTACTGTTATTGCAATATCCGTATGGCCTAAAACTACCTGTATTGCAATAACGTTATGTTCTTCCGTGTGGCATGTGGTTTTTGCCTTAAAATCAAAGCTATAAAAACAGAGCATTAACTCCACACATACAAGTTCTGGTATAGACATGGTTAATTCCTACATTAGCGCTGGATAAATCCTTTTCAGAGACACAAGTGTGGAACCTACTGTAAATAATGTAAGTTAAAATCATGATCACAGAGGATATTCATCAAAAAGAAATATTGCAGCGTCAGACCATTTAAAAACATTTATCACGGGAGTTAAAAGGGGCATTCAACATGTAAAGCTACATCTTGAGGATATCACTTTACAAAGCTACTCCTCAAAGGTTTTTCTTCATTATACTGCATGCATTTTAAAACCTAGAAGCCACTCTCCAATTTCACCACAACTAGCATTGCTGTGCACGCAGACAGTTGTTTCACTTTTTTTGCCTTTTTCAGGCGACATCTTGCTTTTAAAAAACATTTGCTTCTGAATCTTTTGTCAATGACCACACATAAAAGTCTGTGGACTTTGCTTTTGGAACAGCATGACGTAAGCTCAGATCTTCTGTGTCCTGTTTCAGTGGATTCAAAAAGAAATGGGTGTTCCTCTGAACTGTAGAACCTAGTGTTTCAGAGACGGATTTAAACTGTTAAGCCTTTGTTCACCACAAACCTTCTGCAGTGGAGACAGAGAGGCTGTCAGGAACAGCTTAGTGTCTGAGAGAGGCATTATTATTTCACAACACAAGTCTGACAAGGACTAAAGGTTTCACCTGCAGCTTCCAACTAATGATGGCTAGAGAGAAAAAGAAATAGTTGATACATTTTAACCAAACTACCATGACGTACTATAGGGACATTTAATAAGGTGTGGCAAGGTCCAGGAGCAAATGGATTTTGCAAAAACAAACTTAATTTTATTCTGGTAAGCCAAAAAAGAAACGGAATACAATAATTCCAAACAAAAGGTCACATTGACCAAAGGGTGTGCTAAAGTCTGAGACTTATTCTTGCCTACCCTTTTAAACATTAGGATCAAAACACCACAAAATATAATAACTGTACCACAACTTCTCTACAGTTATCTATAAGCAAGAGAAGAGAACTTTCGGCTGGCCTAGCAGCTGCTAAAAACAGAAAGTATGTTGATGGGGAAATAATTGCAAAGTTCTGTTAACATGGGAATGGTTATCAATTTATAATGAGCTTTCAGCTGCACTGTTAATACAATCTAAAATAAATGGTATCTGGTCTGAATGAATACAAACCTTTTTGTAACTTTCTCTTGTTTTTTGACTACCTTGGTCTTTTGAGTGGGATGGGTGTGGGAAAGGTGACAAAGGAATGTAATTAAATACCCATTACAGTATTTTCTACGTATGTTGCTCAAACCTGTAACAACAATACATGCTCCAGTAAACTCCACCAGACCTTTCAGACAAAATTAATATTCATTCTTCGGGGAACATATAGGCTGCATATATACAAAATGACAATATTAATATTACTGTCTTTTGCTTTTGCAGTCAATACAATCCCAGCTTCCACAGGACTCCAGCAAAGACGAGCCTTAGTTTTAAGGGATTCTTGAGGTAAATCTTTTCTGCACTGGGATTATCTAAAAACCTGGCGACAATCCAGGGACCATGCAGTTCCTGAAGAAGTACCTGACAGAGGGCCTGATCCAGGTGGCCATCCTGCTGAGCCTGTGCGGGGTCAGAGTGGACGTGGGCATGGAGCCGTACCTGCCCGACTCGTGGCCCAATAGGATCCTGGGGCCCACCTCGGCTGTGACCCAGACTCAGTTCCACAACCTGCGCAATCGCCTGGAGGGAGGCACCGGTGTGCACCCCAAGAACGTGGACCTGGAGGGGTTCTTCACCGCCAGACGACTGCTGGGCTGGGTCCGCTCTCTGGACAGACTGCAGGTCAGAGAGTGTGGCACATTAGTAGGACTGCACAACAGGCTGTAGCACAAATTGTCCACTGTAAATTATAATATCTGCAATGTATATTAAATGTCTTTTCCCCAAAGACAATTGTAAAAAGTTGAACAGAATAGCTCTTTGGATATGGTTGTCCTCCCCCTCCTTCTGACAGTACTGTTTTACACTCGCATATAATTGACCATAGCTACCATTTGACTTAAATTAATGCAAGCTTAATGCAGAGCTCAGACAGGCAGAGATCAACATCCAGTCATCTGAGGAACTAAATCAAATGGTGCACTGCTGTTTGTACCCTTCTATAAACATAGTTTTGATTTGAAAATTCTGTAGTATCTAGCTGAACAAAATTTGTGTGCGTGTAATTTTGTTCAGCTAGATACTACAGAATTTTACACAATGCACCTTTTTTTTTTTTTTTTTTTTTTTTTAATACAAATTAATGACTGGCACAGGTTCCTCAAGCTGAGCTGGAGACGTGGCTGGTCCAACAGGATTCCAGTCCTCTCCCAGTGAGACTCCTCCAGCAGCCGTCCCCTGTGGAGTGGGGCCCCGACAGACTCATCCTGCCTGTGGAGCCCAGAACGGGACGGGATGACCCGCAGGAGGAACAAGAGGACAATGACGGAGAGGTACAGCTGCTTTTACATGAGGATTAGGGGCTCCCGAAGGTCTTTCCAAAGGTTGTGGGTAAAATTTTCACTCTCCTATTGATGATGTTAAAGAATAGGTGAATGTGAAGCTGGATGTAAAACCAGTATGAGTGCCAAGAAGGTATTTTAGCTAAGAGGGCATCATTAAGGATACGCAACATGGCACATAATTCTGATTATGACACCACTGTCTGTAGAGCAACACCCTGGATTATCTACTGGTTTCATAGACTACAGGTGCCCATGTGGTTGAAGTTTTTCTGATGTAACCACAAAACAAACATGAACCGTTCTGCTCAGTAGCTTCAGTAATAGGAGTCCTCTTTATGAATGGCCATATACAGAGGTTTGAACATTGCCCTCTTTGTTTATTGTCACTGAACAAATTTTACACAGACTGAGTCAGAATGTGCAGAGTCATGATGCAGCCACAGCTCAGCAGAGATGACCTCACCAGGGAAAAGATTCATTGAACTGGTTCCATAAGAAGCCCTGCCAGTCCGCCTTTTAAACAAACAGAGACCGGCCTAAACTCTGTTGGTAACTTGGTAACAGCAGTGAACAGGGTGGAACCGACTGTTTTTTCATGTGTTAGACTTGCCCTTATTTATCCTCCATATTATTGAACCTCCGGTGATTTAGCACTGTTTTACCTGATCTGGGCACTGAGGTGACACAGCCATGATTATTTATCATGGCTTTCAAGACTATTTAAACTGAACAAAGGAACAGTACCCATTTGACTGACTGAGTCGTGTGCGTGTGTGCGTGTGTGCGTGTGCGCGTGTGCGTGTGTGCGTGTGTGTGTGTGTGTGTGTGCGTGCGTGCGTGCGTGCGTGCGTGTGTGTGTGTGTGTGTGTGTGTGTGTGTGTGTTGCACAATTTGACAATACCCTGGAGATTTTCTTTTACTGTTTTGATGAAAAGAAAATAAATAGAAGCTAAATACACCTCCATGATCCATGTAACCTGCAATAGAAAAAGAATAAAATGGCCTATTATTGAGGGCTTGGCTTGATGACATGTCATGTAGCACTGTAATAAGACAAATGTAAACCCATAACTACTGCAAATGCAATTCTACAATGTAATATACACAGTTGTGCTCATAACTTTACATACCCTGGCATAATTTGTAATTTATACATTTTTTTGGGGGGCAATTTTTCAGAGAATCTAAATAACACAAACCTTTCTTTCACTCATAGTTAATGGTTGGGTGAACCCATTTAATGTTAAACAACAGTGTCTACTCTTTAAATAATTACAACAGAAACTACCCATGTGTGCGTGTGCGATACAAAGGCAAATAAAACTTAGTCATAATTGATGGCAAGATGAATGCAGCATGTTATCAGAAAATACTGGAGGAAAATTTGCGCTCATCAGCCCAGAAGCTGCACATGGGACGAGCTGATTCTCTGGTGAGATCTAAAATGAGCAGTTCATGCAAGACGGCCCAAGAATTTACAAGAACTGGAGGCTTTTTGCCAAGAAGAATGGGCAGCTTTACCATCTGAGAAAATACAGAGCCTCATCCACAACTACCACAAAAGACTTCAAGCTGTCATGGATGTTAAGTGGTAATACACAGTATTAAGAACTGGTGAATGTAAACTTTTGATCAGGGTCATTTGGGTAGTTTCTGTTGTCATTCTGATTTAAAAAGAGTAAACACAGTTGTTTAAAAATAAATGGCTACACCCAACCACTAACTATTGTTATTCATATTATATTCATATATGAGCACAACTGTACGTATTTGTACGTATTTAATGGCTTAAAATATATGTCGCTCTGTGCTCCAATATCTTAAGTGAGCGGTTCTGCTGTAAACTCTGGATATTTATAACGTAAGGAGGTATATCTGCTGATGGTCATGTGACAGCAGCATATTGATAGATGGAGAGAAAGCCAACAGGCTATTTTTCATCTGTAGTCCCATTACAGATGTAAAAAGATGGCCAAAACATAAGGAATAAACTGTTTAGTTACAAAACATTACAAAGATTAAAGCACACAATCTATGAAAGTATTACACAATATATACAACAGAAGCACAACAGACATAACAATCAGTCATCACAGACAAACACAGCCTATACAAAAATCTAACATTAGAGATGGGACGTAACACGGGTCAAGAGGCCAGCAGGAGCAGAGGGAGGTAGAGTCAGTGCTCACAGAGCTGGTTGTCAATGAGCCATTTCTTCAGCTGTGTCTTAAATGTGTGGTAGGTTTAGATTTCGGATGGTGGAGGGTGTGTGATTCCATTCAGTAGCGGCAGAGACCGATACAATCCCCTCTCGCTGCTCCTCTGATTCTGCTGTGCTCGACTGTACGGATGTGGAGGGGATGATATACTATGAATGATCTTGTATAGTAGACATAGTTTTAGGTATTTGACCATATTTTTCCAGCTGCTGTAAGTAGTTTATATTTTTGCAGTATTGGACAATGATGGTAAAAGTTTGGTTTTCTGTCTAAAATTTTTTTTGTTCGTTTGTATAATGACTGCAGGGGTTTAAAGATGTAGAACTGGCGTGTGACCAGACAGGTAAGCAGTTTGTAAAATGGGACAGAATCATTGAATGCATAAACATGTTAGCTGCCTGAGTGGACCTTTGAGAACGAGTGTATCTGAAATTGCTAATGTTGAATTTTATTTGATTTCTGACCTTAGTGATTTGTGATTTGAAAGACAGTTTAGAATCAATTAACACGCTGAGATATTTGTATTCAGATACAACCTGCAGCCATTCTTCAGAGACAAGATGTCTGCTCAGGCTCAGCACACTCATCCCTGATACACAAATGTACAGGAGCTGTGAAGGTCATGTTTGCATCAAGCTATACATTTAATAGGGTCATATACTGTTTTTAAAAGTAATGTACAAAAATTGTGCAGTCCTGACTATCTGTTCAAAGTTAGACATTACTGAAGTTACTGGAATTGGTCTAAAGAGTTATGGTCTTTTCTCACCTGAAAGTCCTCATGGCTATTTCTGTCTCTTTTAGAGGCTCATTTTTCATTTGAACTGGAGAAATACAATAATCGGACTGGAGTAGGGCCATGTTATTATCAATATAGAATCAATACAAACACCCGAAACTTCAGTTGCACTGTTTTTGACATAATTAAAATTATTTTAATAACGCTCATTAGGAAATGGTCGGTTTCACAGGAGGCATCCGTCATTGCGTGTTGATAAACTTAGAGCCTTTCTGCTCTCGCCTCGGTTTTGGAAAACCAGCAATGTTGAAAAAAAAGATGAAACCTCTCTGGTGTCTGCTCTACTGCTGGCCATGTTAACAGGCGACACTAATGTGTTGTTGACAACCCGCTGTGTTCGCTTCACGTCCTGCATTTCTCTGATTGGTTAACATTCCTCTTGTAAACCCCGCCCTTGAAATCAAATGCAAGCAACAGAGTACCTGACAGTTCTTTGTATAGAACAGAAAAATGGTTAATTGAACCAGACCTTGGTTAAGTTTGGTCCAGACTGAGACCAAAGAGCAGGTGTTTGGTCTAAACTGCGGTCCACTGGAGCATTCACACCTGAACATTTGGTTTAAACCAAACGGGAAAATCCAAAAGACAAAACCGTGCAGGAGTGAAAGAAGGGCCCTAAAAGTGAATGTTGAGCTATTTTAATTGTAGTTGATATTTTGAGCCCATATTAAGTCATTGAAGTTTCTTCATTTATTGATGATGGTTGATTGCCTCACAGCAAGAAGGTTGTGAGTTCAAACCCTGGTTGACTCAAGGATGTGAGGAGTCTGCATGTCCTCCACGTGTTACTGTGGGTCCTCTCCTGGTACTCCGGCTTCCTCCCACCGTCCAAACACATGCATGTACAGGTCAAGAGGCAACTCTGAAGTGTCCCTAGTGAATGAATGTGAGAGTGAATGGCTGTCTAAATGTGGGCCCTGCAACCGTCCTACTGTCTAGGGTGTACCCCGCCTCAGGCTCACGGTTGCTGGGATAGGCTCCAGTCACCCGTGACGAGATAAAGCTGTAGAAAATGGATGGATGGATTATAGAGGGCTTTGTAGGTGATGTAGGACTTTGAAGGGGATGAGTAAATGACAGTTGAGTTCTGAAAGTACTGGAGTTTCTGGAGGCCAGAGAGGATGCTGTTCCAATAATCCAGTCTGGAGCTTATGAAGGCGTGCATGAGTGTTTTGGCAGCGGAGGTGGAGAGGGTGGGCTAAAATTGTTTGTTTATTTATAGAGTTTATGTTCAGCACTTTGATCTACTGTGTTGTTTTTAAAGGCGCTTTTTAATAAAATTTTATTGGAGATGAGCAATTTTGTGGAGTTGAAAAAAATTATATTCAGTGACTTTTTGAATATGAGGTTTTAAGGATAGGGTGGAATTATTAAGATTATTATTATTTTTATTAAGATTTAATTTCTTGGATGTGTGTGTGTGTGTGGCAGTGTTAACACACGCGCATGTGCACACACATCCACAGACAACGCTTGATGACCTGTGCTGGTCTTGTGACCAAGCGTCTTGTTTTGAAACCTGACCACAACTGACTGATCCCAGGGTTTTGCAATCCTCCTGTTTACCACATCAGCACAGAGACACATGTAAACAAACGCTGGACACAAATGTAATGACAATATTTACAGAACATTTATTCACTGCCAGACTCTTCGAATTAATCAGATTCTCATTGTATCCTTCTTTAACTTGTTCTTTATTAGAAGATTTAGGCACGGCTTTCACACTTTAGTCCATTTTTTGTTTTTCACATTGACTACATTGGGGCTACATTGAAAAACCTTTAATTTCTCATGTCAGACTCACTTGATCCATGGATAAGACTCAACAGAGTTCCGATGTGTGGTGCTGAACACAAAGTAGTAGTACTGTATAGTAGTGTTGTATGCTCAAAGCTACATGCATGTCTCACACGTGCAGCTGCTGGGCACTGGGGTTTGTCACTTAGCCCCTGTCAGGTCAGCAGCAGGTCAAAGTTATTCTGAGCCTCAATGTCTGTCCCTAGGGTGTGTGTGCGTGTGTGCGTGTGCGTAGGGCTGATGAGTGCAAATTTTCCTCCAGTATTTTCTGATAACATGCTGCATTCATCTTGCCATTAATTTTGACCAAGTTTTCTGTGTCTTTTGTATCTCACACATCCTGAAAACATCAGCGATCCACCTCCATGTTTCACAGCAGGAATTTTTATTTATTTTTTAAATCATAGGCCTTGTTTGCATCATGTCAGTTTTGGTCTCATCACTCTAAATTAGGTTTTGAGGCTTGTTTCTATGCTGTTTGGTGTATTGTAAGCAGGATGCTATTTGTCATTTGTGTAGTAATGGCTTTCTTCTGGCGACTCCAGCTTGCAGCCCATTTTTCTTCAAGTGCCTAATTTATTGTGCATCTTGAAACAGCCACATCATAGAGTCCTGTATTTCAACTGAAGTTTTTTGTGGGTTTTTCTTTGCATTCTGAACAATTTTCCTGACAGTTGTGGCTGAAATTTTGGTAGGTCTACCTGACCTTTTTCATTTTCCACTTCTCAATTAGAGTTTGAACACTACTGTTCAATTACCTTTTTCCTCAGATCTTCTGACAATTCTTTTGGGTTTTGTCATGACTCAGAATACAGAAACATCAGTGCAGCACTGGCACTTGTGTGCATGTTATCAGACCATCACCAGAGTATGTTAACTTTTGATCAGGGTCATTTGAGTATTTTCTGTTGTCATTATGATTTAAAAAAAGTAAGCACAATTGTTTAACTGAGTGGTTTTTGTTATCATTTATATATTCTTTGAAAAATGGCCAATTAATCACATTCTTCCAATGGTTATGGGCACTGTATATACACACATACTCTCTCTTTGTAAATTAGATTGTGACTTCTAATTAGATCTCAAAGATGATTTTTAAAGGGTCTACTGTAAACCGTTTGTTATTGTTTTTATTTTACAAAGAATAAGTGATACATTGCTGTCAATGTCAAAAACATAATGATGCAGCAACAATACTTTTACAAGGCATTTCATTAGATTGTATTATAAAATGGCCACATTGATACATTTCAACACTGCCTCAAGTGTAGGTACCATATGTTAAATAATTAGCACACCTCCAACCGCTCAGTGTTGTGACGAGCCAAACATGCTCTTGAAACAAGTGTCAGGTAGCGTGCATTATCCTGGTTTCAAAGCCAAGGCTAAACTTTCATTTTGCTTACTATGGTACATAGGCCAGGAAAGCATCCATCAAGCATGGAGGTGTAATCTTTTATTTGTTTTTTTTTTTATGCCACTTATGCCTATAGTAGACAGTAGATCAACAGGAAAAAGGGTGCGAGACAGGAGAATGACATTCCAAACCAGGTCTCCCACGTATTTGGCATGAGCTCCACCGACTGAGTTAGGGGCGCCCCCTCATGAAGATGTAAACTTATACTTTCATAACATGGTATATCATGTGGGGTCATGTGGGGTCAGTCACCCATCATTACATAAGGTCGCATTTAGTCTCTACCTGTAGAATACCTTGGCCATCACAAAACCTCAGTGTCATGTTGCATAGTCCTTGTTTCATGCCCTATAATTGGATTTTGTTTTTATGGTAGGTGGGAACACTCCGTGTGCTCCATCACAGTGGTCGTCTGGATGAAGCAGGTGAGGATGACAGGGATGATGAAGACAGGGGGACTGAGGAAAGAGGCAGACATGAAGTTTATTATGGAGCAGAGCTGAACCAGGATAACGCAGACCAGGTGAGAACAAGTAGGGAACAGAATATAACTAACAACCAATGTATGTGTATTTGGCAATGGTACGACTACATGTGTGCTGTCAGGGAGTGGGTAGAGAACAGTAGCGACGAGAATAGGCTACAACAAGTAAAGGCTGTCTAATTCAGTGTTTTCAACTTGTGCATTCGTTTATTTTGGAAGTTATCTCTTTAGTTGATGGTGCTTGTGTCAAAATCTGTAGTATTGCATTTTAAAGTACTGTCATCAGGAGTTGGTTAAGAAGTAGCAAGTTGTTAAAATAAAAGCAGGAACACATGACGTTGAAAGTTTGTGCTGCTTTTACTGTTATTACAAAATCTTAAGTGGTAATTTAAGTACAATTCCTAATACATACTATGAACACAGTAGAGGTGAACCCAAATAGTCGGAGATTTGATTCTTCGATTTGAGGAGCATGAGTCGACAGTCGAATTGTTGTGGAGGTGTGTTAAAACAGGGCTATGTTTGCTATATGGGGCTGCTCAGCGTCTGAGTTCACATCGAACTACCGGGTTTCTGTTTATATAGTCTATTTTTGATTCAGTGAGCTTTGTGTTAAAGAAAAATAAAGTTGTTCTTCCACTTGTTGAAGGACAAGTTTAGTTTGAGATCGTTTTGTTTTTCAAATAAACATCACTTCACAGGTTTTCCTTATATTGGCCACGAAAAAGCTTTGGTTTGCAGCTTGTATTACATTTAATGCTTTGTTGTGTAAATAAACACCTAAAATCTTTGCATGAGAAAAGTTTGACGGAATATTTTTGTATTACTTTGGAAATCCGAATGTTGTGCACGCACAGTTTCTACTTTGCTGCGATCGGATCAGTTTAGATTTATGTGTTTGACTCCGGGAAAAATAGAACTGCTGCGTGTCAGTGCTGAGCAGACATATTCTACAATATGCATGACCATATGTTATTTGGCACATTTGTGTTTTATAAACAAAAATAAACACTTAAAATATATTCAATTATTGATGATTGTTAATAGAATTTAAATGAAATGCTACAATATCTAAAGACTTCTATGTCACAAATGCCACTTTTACAATGAAAGATAGACTGTATGTGTGTGTGTGTGTGTGTGTGTGTGTGTGTGTGTGTGTGTGTGTGTGTGTGTGTGTGTGTGTGTGTGTGTGTGTGTGTGTGTGTGTGTGTGTGTGTGTGTGTGTGTGTGTGTGTGTGTGTGTGATTTAAATGTAAACAGAGATGAAGTGGTGAGGAAGCACTAGCTCAGATTTTTCTCTGACTGAAACTGAAGGCAGTCCATGGCTGAAGAATTACACTAACATGTGACAAACCAATTTGTTATCTTTATGGCAACAGGGCACACATTCTCCCGATTATCACTACTACTTTCATGAGAGAAATTGTCACACCTACAGGAAGAGGTTCCAATATACCCTTTTCTTTCCCATTCTTACTAAAACTGTGTAGCTGTCCATCTCGGCCAAGCTTCTCTTGAAAAAGAGATTTGTCTAAAATGGAGAGTCTTGGGTTGTAAGTTCTCTTTCCTCTTATTCTCCAGAGTTCCTTGTCACTGCAGGAGTGTTTGACGTTGTTGGAGGAGACCTTTCCTTTCCCCGAGGAACGGCAGGTACCTTTTTTTAAAAAAAACTTTGCTCGCTCAATTTGTTTTTTGGTATATGTAATCATAAAACTGACACAGATGTTTCTCTTCAGGTGCAGGTCTGTAATGCTGGTGGCAGAACAGGAGACATGCAGCGTCCCACAACAGCCGAGGAGCCCCTGTTGTCCCCTGTCCTGACTGACGACACACCCTTGGACATGGAGCTTGAGTGGCAGAACCTGCTGGCCATAATGGAGCCTCAGGTGAGGTGACAGAAATGCTTTTGAATTCAAATTTTATTTTATCTATACGTAGCCCAGTATCAGGGCTTTATAAAGACAAGGCAGGCAGCTAAAATATAAAAATTCAAATTACCCAGCTGTGTGTAAAAAGTGAACCCTCAAAGGGAATCACAAAGGGGGGGGGGGTCCACTCCTAGGACTGACAGAACAGTCATTGATAAATGTACAAGAATATAACCTTACAAATGCAAGGTTCTAAAGTTATTCTAATCTGTCTCATGACTGATATTTTAATATTCAAACAACAAAGACAGGGTTTATTTGGGACATAGTACCTCACTGTCTTTGATGAAGCGGCGTAAAGCCCTTCCATCACTGACAAGTTAGTCTAATTTATTTACTGCAGTGATTGGTTTGTTGTCAATGTCAGTCAACTTAAGGCACTTTAAATATTACACACTACATTTGCAGCAGGTGAATTAAAGACTAGTTGTAAATTTAAGAATTATATATATTTCTTTGACTAATACACTTCCTTTTAGACATTTATTAAATAAAGTAAACACAGAGGAAGTGAAGACTAGCGTTAGCTGAGTCGACATTCAGTGGATAATGCGTGACAGCGGGAGCCCACACTGGAATGAATTATTCTGACTGTAAAACTGGTCCAAGAAAACTAAAAATAACAGTCTGTCTTCTAACCTACATACTCAACAGTTAAAACTTACTCCATATTTTTAAATGATGTTGAAATATTAACTGAACAAACTAATATACATTTTGGCAAGAACAACTGTCTGTTATGATCAGGTAAAAAGTACAAGGTTTTGTTTTGTTTGGAATCTGTCAAAGTTAAAAAGTTGGTTATGATGAGGGCAAAAGTTGGAGGCATTTTTTTTAGTCCAGAAACCATCAAACTAAGCATCACCTGAGTCTAGAGCAGGCAGAAGGGCAAAGTCGCAACCAGTCACAGCGGACCGGCCACCTGTCAGATCTGTGATTGGCAGTCACGTCGGCCATGCCACCACTCATTTCTTTAAAACTGAGCTCTGCAGCACTGGCCCCAAGTTGTCCTTTTTAAAAAATCATATACACTTTTCTATTTTCTCTTATCCAATCACTTTTATTTATTTATTCTTTCTTCTTTAGAGCACTGATGTTGACATAATGACATTACTAGACCGAGATTCTGTTCCAAACCAATCGGAAACCATCCTCCAACCTCTGCATCAGAACTACCATTCACCTGAGGCTGAACAAGAGTTTCCTCTGTTGGACGCTTACCTCCACCTTAGTAGGTTTTGATTGATTGCCCTCAAAGTATCCTTAATACATCCAAATCTGGTTCTGACAAATTCATGTTCTGTTCTAAAGGTCTTTTGGAGCCTCTAAACCAATCAGACCCAGAGTCGGCTCTTCTTCCTCTCCTGCCCAGTGACGAACTTGCCAACCACAGTCTGAACAGAGAAGACCCTCTGAAACCCTTCCACTTGAGTGATTCCCATAATCCTCCCTGCACCATGGATCTGTTAGAAGAAGACGCCCAAGAGAACTTCTGCATGGGCCCCATTGCTGGCCCCGACCATTTCAATCTCCTCCAAGAAGATCTTGTGGCCAACACAGAGAGCTACGTTCCCTCCTTCCTCCTGGATGATGAGGATATTGAGGATATTAACGGCCCACTTAGTGACATTTTGGAGGATGCAGCCATGTTGGAGGAGATGAATTTGTTGGACTTGGCGCTGGAGGAGGGCTTCAGTCCGGAGATGACTGCCAGACTGGAGGAGGAGGGCTATCTGGATCCTGACCTCACCCACAGGACCAGCCAACTCAGTTTGAGCATGGATGTCAGTGAAGAAAGGGATTCAGGCCTCTCAGAGTCTAGCATGAGGCTGGGAGAAGACCACAGACAGACAGTTAATCAAGGTAATACACCAGAACATAATGATATTGTGATATTAATACATTTTTGATATATGGTGCAGTCCTATTTCTGAAGTTGGTATCCCACTGTTTCCCTCTAGGTTTACAATTTTTTTTTTCCCATAATATTTATTTTTATATGAACACTAAAAATCCAATGTCTTTATAAAATACAACATTAATTGCAGCCTAAGATTATTTGGGGAAAATGTTTAATACAGAACATAACACCTTTTTAAAAACTACTGAAAAAAGCAGATAAATGTCTTCAAAATAAGTGTATTGTATTTATGCTACTAAAGTAGTAGTAATGATTGGTTCTTCCTTGGGTATAATAGCGATGCTCTGTTGTAAATGACATTATTACTAACTTTTATTAATTATATTAGTTCATCTGATGAAAGCTCCCGCTGCATCTGTATAATTATCTTCAACTCGCTTATATGTTTATTGCCTTGTACTGTAACAAACAGTTGCGTACAATTAGCCTGTTAATGAAAGTCTCATACAGCATTTCTTCTTCTGATGTCTTGTAGATGGCGAAGATGAGGCATACTCGGACTCTGGTCTTTCCCTGGACTCCAGCCACAGTTCCACGTCTCTGTGTGAGTCTGAGGCCTCCTCTTACTCCCCCTCGCCATCCTCTTCATCAGAGTCCAGTGTATATTCTGAAGGAGACACTAATGAAGGCCGTATGGAGTTGGAGCTCACTATCAAACAAGAACCAGAAGACGAGGAGCTGGGCACGGTTGGAGGAGAGTACTACGTTGATGACGTAAAGAAACTCTGCCCCCCACTTTATGAAGATCAAAAACTTTTTAAAGGCTTCCCATGGCTGGAGCAGATTAGCCACGACCACACTTACAACCAGCCGCGGTGTTCTGCTTCTGGTCTCTCTCCAAAGATCCCCACCAAGCACTCCAAATCCTCCCGCCGACATGAGAAACCCTACCAACTCTTGTCATCCAAACACTCATGGGGCCGTGATGAACGGCGAGCTCGAGCTCTTAAGATCCCCTTCTCCAACGAGCTGATTATCAACCTTCCCGTTGAGGAATTCAACGATCTTTTGGCCAATTACCAACTCGATGAGGAGCAGCTGAGTCTGGTCCGAGATATCAGACGTCGCGGGAAGAACAAAATTGCCGCCCAGAACTGCCGCAAACGCAAAATGGACACACTTGTCAGTCTAGATAGAGATGTGTCGGTGCTAAGACGCCACCGATCGCGACTTTTCAGAGAAAAACAAGATGCTTTGAGGACTTTGAAGGAGCTGAAGCAAAGACTGAGTGTTCTGTACCAAGATGTGTTCTCCAGACTGAGAGACGAAGAGGGAAGACCATTGAACGTCAACGAGTACCTGCTCAGTTTCAGTCCCAACGGGAGTGTCAGCGTGGCATCACGGATGCCAAGGAACGGCAGAAAGAGCGAGAAAAAACATAAGGACAAGAAGAAATGAGAGATTGCAGAAGGATGTTGAGGAAATGTACAGAGAGAAAAAAAGACTCAAAGCATAAGATGAACGATGCAACCAAATGTAAGGAAGTAAATCTGTAACTGCTTTCTGTGATTTACTGAAGATGACCAAGGCACTATTGGTCTAATATGGAGCTGGAGGTCGCCATTGTGCAAAAACCAGAAGAAGAGAAACTGGAAGGAACAGAATAGTTAATCTCCGCTCTTCAAATTTAAGCTTTTACCCAGGTCTGGACAATAGTTTCTAATTTTGGACGATGTCAAAAAATATCCATCGCTAAAATTTTACAGAAAAAAACAATTCTTCTAACCTTGTGCTGCAGTGTTTTGTGGTCAATGCTGCTGATGGCTCCAGAGCAGCTTGCATAATACGCTAAGACACCAATCTCCAGAGAAAGCAGTTATTACCTCTGCGTTGACTTGGTTTAGAGAAGTGGAAGGAAACTGATCAACAGGAATAGCCTTCAGTACTTCTGATGATCTATGTAAAGTGGTGCCTCACAGCAAGAAGGTCCTGGGTTTGATTCCCATCCAGGGCAGAGCCTTTCATGTTACATGTTCTCCCCGCGTCTGGTCCAGGTGCTCCGGTTTCCCCTACCAACACAAACCTGTACATAATAGGACTACAGATGTAAATGAACTGTTAAGCTATAATCTGGTACATGCATCTCTGCTTTGGCTTAATGTACATTATGTGCTGTCCTAAAACAAAAAAAACTAGATAAATAAGTAGCCACCGGATTGGCACACTTTTTAATATTTTTAAACAAGGCTTTGCGTGCAAATTATAAATATATATAGAAACAGGGGCTAAAAATAAAAAGTATCCAACCTAAACAGCAATTTTTTTATATTTATTTATTTATTTATTTTATTTTTTAACTTTGAGGGTAATGTATACTGTCATTTTGTATTGGCAAAAACTAATTAAGTAAAATAAAATAACTTTAAATTACATTTCTAGGTCAAGTAGCAAGACACAAAAACAATTTGCCCAGCCCTACTTTTACAAAATGTGTCTGAAGCATAACCAAAGAGGGGCTTCTAGAAGTTTGCAAGATATTAAGTGAATTCAAAGTATGGGGCCAAGATTGTGCCAAAATTGCCCACAAAAAGCCTGTTTTACTGATCCTCCCTATAATATTCATTTTCAATAAAGATATTTTTTCCACCACCATTTTTCATTCACAGCCAAAATGGTACTTTTACATCGACATTAATTAAATAAGATAAAACAAGTTAGTGCGGTGCTGTTGTCAGCATCATGTGTGTCTTGTCACCTTAAATACAGTACAATAATAAGTCTTGGCAGAATTTGTGAATTTTTATTTTTTGGACTATAAATGATAACAAAAACTTATTTTTTTCACTAGTAGTTTGTGGTTGGTTAAAACCATATATTATAAAACAATTGTGTATACTCTTTTTAAAATCATAACAGAAACTACCCAAATGACCCTTAAAAAAGTTTACATACCCCAGTTCTTAATACAGTGTATTGCCACCATCACCTGTAAATTCTTTGCTGTATTGCAGGTCCAGATCCTTCACTTTATGCTGCTGTAGCCAATAACGGGTCGACTTGGCCTTGTGCTTTGGATTGTTATGTTGGAACGTCCATGTTTGTCCCATGCGCAGCTTCCGGGCTGATGAGTGCAAATTTAGCAAATACTTCCAGTATTTTTTGATAACGGGCTGCATTCATCTGTGCCTTTAGCTCACACATCCCCAAAACATCAGCGATCCACCTCCATGTTTCACAGAAGGAATAGTGTACCTTTTTATTCATAGGCCTTGTTGACTCTTCTCCAAATGTAATCCTTTTGGTTGTGGCCAAAAAGTTCAATGCTTTGTAGCATTTGCGAAGTAATGGCTTTCTCGACCATGCAGCCCATTTAAGTGCATCCTTATTGTGCATCTTAAAACAGCCACACCACTTTTTTCCCAAACAATTTTCCTGGCAGTTGCAGCTAAAAAAATTCTGCTCTGCCTGACCTTTTTCTTCAATTCCTTGGATATCCTTTTATATCCCTTTCCTGTTTTATACTGTTCAATTACCTTTTCACACAGATCCTTTAACATTTTTTTTGCTTTCCCCATGCCTCAGACAGAAACATCAGTGCAGCACTGGATGAAAGATGCAAGGGTCTGTCAGCAGTCCAGAAACTCACTGACCTTTTATCACCGATTTCAAACAAACGGATCACAAGTGAAGATAGTTACCTTTAGTAGCCATTCAAACTTGTTTGTGTCACTTGTGCATGTTATCAGGCCAAAATAACTAAGGTATGTAAACTTTTGATCAGGTCATTTGGGTAGTTTCTGTTGTCATTATGATTTAATAATGGTAAACACAGTTGTTTGACAATAAATGGCTTCACCCAACCACTAACTATCAGTGAAAGAAAAGTTTTTGTGTTATCATTCATATTTAAAAAATGGCCAAAAAATTTAAATTCTGCCAGGGTATGTAAACTTTAAGTAAATACAGGAACTCCCCTTTTTAAGTGAAATAAGAAAATGTACAACGTTATAGTAATGTACAATGCATAGACCTGCTTAAACCTAAAAAGCTCCTTATACTGTCCAGGCATAGTCAAAAATAAACCCACTACCCTATTGGCAGGATTGTGAAGAATGTGAGGGCCTTTGATGAAAAAACTCCTAGGCCTTCTGCATCAGTCAGACTCTGAGGTTCTGGCTCTGAAAACTGATGAATGAAAACAGTCCTGGAGGTACACAACCAGTTGGTTGCAGGCCTGACACTTGGAGAGAGACAACCATTTACTCTCTGCCATTCCCTAGGGTGGTGGGAGGAAGCCGGAGTACCCCGAGAGAGCCCACGGTAACCCTTGGGGTACCCCGCAGAGATAAAATGTATAAAGTACAAAATAAACAAGGTTTGCTACAATCTTGGCCCCATACAAAGTGGAAGCACAATCCACAAACTACCTCAGAGATATGAAATAACGATGCAATGAAGCAAACGTGCTAGGCAGGACCTAGCTAACACTTCCACTCTACAATGAATTTTAGTAAGTGGAGTATCGAGCACTTTCTTGGCATCAGGGATGAACAATCAGCACTTCAGAAATTTTGAAAAAACAGAAGGGATTTCAGTGATACTTGTCGTGTAACCTAAATGCAACTTATATTTAATTCTTATTAATTTGTCAAAGGTTGAAAAGTTTGCTTTTTGTCTTGTGCCTCAATGTGTATAGTCTTTATTATAGTCTTGTGTTTTAAGTTATATCAGTGTCTGAGTTGTACTTTTCTAAAAATGTCCCACACAGAATTAAGTTGTCACAGTTATTTTTTATTTTTTTTCCATTCCAGTGTTGGAATGGAACGGATGAATTGAAAACTGGTTTGCACTGCTGTAGTTGCCGCTGAAAGTGAAACTGAAATTGTTCCTCACTAATTACAAAGACAATCACAGTAAAATAAAGGCTTCAACTTTGCCCTGGTACACATTAATTATATATGAATCTCTCTCTCTCTCTCGCTCTCGTTCTCTTTAAAAAAGACATTGTCAAGCATTTTGCTTCAGAAATGTATTGTTTTATGTAGTTTTTATTTTTTTTAAATGTCAAATTTAGCAACGTTATGTGAGCTGATCAAACATTAAAATTAAACCTTTTATATCTTTATGTGAGTTATGTGAATATATTTTACTTACTGAGAAAAGTACATATAATATATAAGATAAATTATTAAATTATATTGCATATTGATTGAGCAACTTTATGAACAAATGACCACAGAATATAGAAAACAATCTAAGAAATTATACACATGAATTGTGTCAAGCAATAATATCTTTATTTGTATAGCACTTTTCAGAGGTGGGAAGTAACAAAATATTTGTACTTATTTTTCTGGTGACTTTTTACTTTAACTTTAACTTTTGTTGTTGATTTAAAATTGATGTTTAAAAAACAAATTATGCTGGGTTAGGGTTCACTGACCTGGGTTAGAAATTGAAAATAACCTTATAAAATAAATAAAATGTTCCTATGGGCATTGCCAGAAAAGCCGCTTGGGTGGGAGGTCTAAAGTATGGGGATTTTTCAGTAAATATACATTGGACTGGTTTGGTCAAATAGCAAGATAATATTTAATAAGATGAATGACATATGTTCTAGATGTATTGTTTTTAAAACATTTTAATAATGACGACACCCTAAAGTTATTTAAACTTTTGAATGGTAAACTTTACAACAAGACCCTCAGTCTTGACCAGTTAACACTACTGTGTCATGGAGCTGTTACGTAACAACAAAAACATGTCCAAATGCCTAACGGCTCAGAAGATGAATCACAACCACATCTACTCATAGACTGCTACTGCTCTCAAGAAAACTGGAAAAAATTAACTAACTTTTATTCAATAAGGTCCAGACTTCTGCAGGAACATCTTTCAACAAAACAGTTACAACCTTATCAATTAATCGTTGCCATAACCACGAGGACAAAGTGTCATTAAACTGAATTTTATTGACAGTAATACAGTATTCAAACAGATCACAATTTAGATTAGATTAGAAGAACTTCATTGATCCCCAAGGGGAAATTCATTTCATGTGGATCATAGACATTTATACATGAATGGACACACAAAGATTACAAGCCACACCATGCAGGCGCAAGATTTTCACCAAAATTAAATATAGTATTGCAAATGTACAGACATAATAAATAATCAGTTCTAACTACAGTCGCCGTTACAACATAATATCCATAGTCATAACTACAGTTGCTGGTGCAACATGCGTAACAAAAACATGCAGACATCAGACTACAGCAGTCTTTTCTGTATGTCCACTCTTTGCGACTCTTTGGTTTAATCCTCTAAACTCTCAATCACAGTTTAATTTCAGCAGCTGGGTAGATATAAAGGCAGCTGTCTTACAAATTTTCCGATAGTTGAAGGCATTCCCCAGACCAATGAGCAGGAACCGCACTAATAAATCATAAATCGCAATCATAAATCCAAAAATGGGTTCCCTCGAAGCCCCCTTCTTTTGTGAAAAAAATGTGTCAATAGCTCTCAGAGACCAGGTAATCAGATCC
Organism: Neodontobutis hainanensis; assembly: GCA_024349245.1. NCBI lineage: Eukaryota > Metazoa > Chordata > Actinopteri > Gobiiformes > Odontobutidae > Neodontobutis > Neodontobutis hainanensis. The sequence continues at coordinate 986,751 of JALDNG010000093.1, read as the reverse complement.
ATTTCGGTTGTTAGTAGTCCGGGAGGCAGTAGAGTCCAAGAAATAAGTGAAAAATTAGTATGACAAGACAAGACAGAGGAGCATACACCGATGAGCAGAGAGCATGAGCAGAGGTAGAGACGTCTGCCTTGTCCGAGGGGCAGGAAGTGAAGAGGACTCAAAAGAAGACAAACATTGGACAAAAACAATACTTTCCGTGGAACATTTTAGATTTGTAAATTATATATTTAATGTATGGTGTTTTGTGAAGTACTGAAGAAATGAAATAAAGTTTTGTAAAAAAAAAAAAAAAAAAAAGTCAAGTGGCAAAAAAAATGATATATTTAATAAAATAATCTATGGTCGTGTTTAAGAGAATTGTTCAAGGTTATTGGTTTCAAAAAGGATTCATGGCATCCCCTCTTCTTTTTATAACAAACATCTGGGACTGAGGAGACAAGCTGCTCAAGTTTAGGAATGTTGTCACATTCTTGTCTAATACAACTGTCTTAGGTCTTCTTTGTCCCATCTTCCTCTTTATGATGCCTGGTGCCTTTCCAGATGTGTAAGCTGCTCATGCCACACTCACTCATGCCCCCATCCCATCAGAGATGAGGCTTCTGAACTGAGCGCTCATGAAAACTTGGGTTGTCCTTGTCCTCTTTAGTCCAGATGACATGGCATCCCAGTATTTCAAAAAGAACTTCAAATTTTGATTTGTCTGACCACAGAACAGTTTTCCACTTTGCCACAGTCCATTTTAAATGAGCCTTGGCTCCAGAGAAAACGCCTGCACTTCTGGATCATGTTTAGATATGGCTTTTTTTTTAAACTATAGAATGGCCCGGTGGATTGTGTTCACCAACAATGTTTTCTGAAAGTATTCCTGAGCCCATTTTGTGACTTCCATTACAGTACATTCCTGTTTGTGATGCAGTGTCGTTTAAAGGCCCGAAGATCACAGGCATCCAGTCTGGTTTTCTGGCCTTGACCCTTACACACAGAGATTGTTCTAGATTCTCTGAATCTTTGGATGATAATATTCACTGTAGATGCTGATATCTTCAAACTACTTTCTGATATTGCGCCACTATTGTTTTGCCGCAGCCTGAGGGAAATGCCCATCTTGACCTCTGAGAGACACTGCCACTCTGAGAGACTCTTTTTAAACCAAACATGTTGCATTGACCTAATAAGTTGCTAATTGGTCCTGTACATTTAACTTTTCCAGCCTCTTATTGCTACCTGTCCCAACATTTTTGGAATGTGTAGTGCTCAAAAAATCCAAAATGAGCCAATATCTGGCATTACATTTAAAAATATCTCAATTTCAACATGTTCTGTATGTTGTATTCTAAATAAAATATTGACATTTGAAACTTCCACATCATTGCATTCTGTTTTTATTCACAATTTGTACAGTGTACCAACTTTTTGGGAATCTAGTTTTTTTAAACATATTATATAACATATAAATAATCTATAAAAGTTTAGAAATTGCCCATATTTGGTTGTAATCAGTGTCTGGGAATATTTGAGTTGCCCTCATGGCTGAGGAGAGTCACACAAGAGAAAAAGTCAAGTTTGAGAGTTTGAGTTTTGAATCTCTTTTAATTGGCAGAAGAGGTTAATTGACCAACAGTATGGGACTCGGAGACAATCAACACAGTGTTGTACTGAATAACCAGTCTGCCATGCTTTCAGAATACATAAAACTATATAGCTTTGTACTGCTTAAGGATCAGTCCATGTCATGGTCTTTATTAGTGTCTAGACTAAACAGGCTACAGCCTTGGTGCTGAAGGAAGGCTTCTACTGTCTCTCACAGGGTCTGCTTCACTTAAATGAATAGACAGGCCCATTCGAGGCTGGGGACATAAAGTGAAGAAATCTAAATTTCTCCAACAATCACTATTATGTGTAAGTTTTTCCAAGATTGATTGTTTCATAAGAAGTGTACAGAGCCTGAGTGCGTGGAGATGGTGTTCAATTTCTGTGGGGCAGTGTGTGCAGCTGTTAATGCTTGAAAATCCCATGTGGTGCATGATGTTAGTGATGTGGGTCCTGCGTGTTATCTTTTATTGGATTAACTGTAGTTTATTGTTGGTTGACATAGAAAATGTGTTATTGCAGATGGTGTGCCAGTTGATTTCTGAGTGTTGGATATTTAGGTCTTGTGTCCATTTGTCTGTTGGTATTGCAGTGGTGGTGTCGTTATAAGTGAATAATTTATAGATTTGTCATAAAAGTTCTGGGGATTTGTATTTTAAGAGTAGTGGGGGAGTAAAGTCGTCAAAATGATTAATATCCGAAAGCTGTTTTAGGGTTTCTTCAACTATAGATATTGATAACAGCAGTATTATAGTTGGTTGTATGCTTATTTGAGGAGGCCAAAGGTCATGAGAGAGCTGCCATTGAACCGGTGCCCCAGGTTGGTTATTTCATGACAGGAAATTGATGGGTTTATTGTTTATTTTGAACATGGGCTTGTACCAGATGGGTGTGAGGTGGAATGGATACATTTTAGGTTGAGAATTGTGTTTACTGCCCACCAGGTGTCTATTGTGGTCTCTATTGTGTTGATTTTTTTGAAGTTGTGGTTCTTGACAGACTTGTCTGTAAAGGGGAGATGATTAATGAGGAGGTCTTTGCAGGACAGGTGCTTTGTTCTAAATCTATCCAGGTTGAAGGATGGTTATTGGTCTAGTGACAAATAAACTGCAGCTGGTGTAAGAGGAAGTAATGAAAAATTTTGGGGCGTCGAGTCCGTCATATTGCTGGGGTCTTTGGAGTGTGTGTAGTTTCATTCTTGTTTTTTTCTCTATTCAAATAAAACAAATAAGCATTTATTCATAAAACTATTGGGAAACTTTGTGTTCAGAAAACATTTTCTTTGGTCACTTTCAATGTGGTTTGAATAAAGTCTGTGAAAAAAGGTTTAAGTAAAAGCATCTGGACCCAGTTTTCAAGGTGAAGACGTTTTGTCTCTAATAAAGAGACTTTATCAAATTTGACTTTATTTTTTGACTTTATTTGATAAAGTCTCTTGGAATAGAGACAAAACGTCTTCACCTTTAAAACTGGGTCCTGATGCTTTTACTTAAACCTTTTTTTCCAGGTTGTCCTGAATTACTGAGAACCTTCACACACACAGGTGGTTGTCTATGGCATCTTCACTCTCTGAGCTCTGTTCTCCACTTCCTCCATGTACAGGTTAGCCACAATCGGGGAGACAGGTGATCCCATGGCACAGCCATGTTTTTATCTGTAGAAGTTACCTCTGAACTGGAAATAAGTAGTGTTCAAGCATATCTCCAGTAAACTGCAAATATGGTCCGGGGTGAGGTTTGTCCTGTCCTGTAATGAAGTGTCCTGTAATTATCTCTTCCTTACAACCACGAGTGCTTCATTGGTAGGTATGCAGGTAAAGAGTGATGTGACATCAAAAGAGACAATCGTCTCGTCTGTGTTGTAGATGTTTGATTTTGTTGGTAAAGTCATGTGACCTGATGATTTGTTGTTGTGAGTGGCCTACCAATGGAGCCAAAATAGTGGCAAGGTGTTTGGCTATATTGTAGGTTACAGAATCTGTGCTGCTTACTATGGGTCGTAAAGGAATGTCTTCTTTGTGTATTTTGGGTAAGCCATATATGCATGGAGTGGTGTTCCCAGGATACAGCCTGTAGTACAGAGGCCGATCAATGACTTGGTCCTTCTCCAGCCTCTGCAGACAGTCTATGACCTTCTTCTTGGACCCACTTGTGGGATCTCACCTCAGTGTCTCATGGGTGGTGGTGTCACTGAGTAAACTGTTGATACTGGACTCATAGTCATCTGTGTTCAGGATCACAGTGCATCTTCCTTTGTCTGCTGGCAGAATGGTGATGCTATGATCCTTCTCCAGTGCTGACAAAGTCCTCCTTTGCTCCGAGGTGATGGTTTGGCACTGGGCAGTGCAGCTGTGACCTTGAGTCTCAGTTCTTCAGCTTCATTTCCAGACAATTTATTGTTCCTTATGGCTGATTCTGTTGCTGTATCAGCTGCATCGGTCTGCTGTAGGGATGTGCCTCGGAGCAACTGAGAAACAAAAATTCATTCAGAGCCTTTCTATCTCTTAATGCTACGCACTACTACTTAGGTAACTCAAAATAAAATTAAAAAAAATTAAAAAAAGAGTTTTGGATACTGCTATAGGTGGATTTTGAAATACCACATAGTTTTCATTCCTGTTTGATTATGGTCCAAGCTAAACTAAGTAAAAATGATCAGAAAGTCACATTTAGAACTTAGTTACAGTCATGTTTTCTACTGCAATTTCTTTTGTTTGTGAGAAGAGCATTGTCCTTATGACCGGCCCTATAAACATTTCTATACAATAGCATTGAGGACAAATGATGGGACCCATTCACCATGTAATTGTGCTCGAGAAAAAAAAAATTAAGTAATTCTGCATGTGTATGCTTTACAGGGTTAACCAGTCAGCGCCACATTCTCCTCTGAAAGTACCTTACATTTGCATTCTCTGGAAACACAGAAATTACAAAACCCTACTAATGTTTTATGAAAACAAAAATACTTTATTATTGAATCAACTTTAAATGACAGGTTGCTAGATTAACCAATAAACATGCAACAAGACAACACAGGCTAACCCACTACCTACAGATAGATTCAGACAAGATAGAAAAGCTAACTAAACCAGACCTGGGTAAAGCTCAGTCAAACCCATTACTGAAGAGCCACTCAGGGTGCAGGATTTAAAGATGAGAAGGTATTACAGCCTAATTACAAATGACATGGAGACAGCATTGAAAACAACTTAAAATTAAATAAAAAAAAAAACACTGAATATTTCTGTAATTTGTACAATGTCTCAATCAAAACAGTTCACTCTTGTTTTGTCTGTTGGTACGAGAATATTGCCAGAAATAAGGATGAAGGTACATTTCAGTTTGGGTACTGCTATCCCAGGGCTGGTAAAAAGAAGAAACTCTACTTGGTAGACTCTGATACGGTTACGGGCTGAGCAACATTCAACACAGACAATAACGTAAATACAATTATTTTTAATGAACACAATGCCAAATTTGTGCCTACTGCAAAAAAATTTAAGAACAATGTAACACTCAAAAGAACACATCTGTCTTGAATGTTGCCCAAGCAAGCTATTTAAAATATACAGCATAAAAAAAACACAATTAGATGTGTATAGTAAAACAAACGAGTGTAAATGCAGAAAATACTTCATCTCTTTTAGTGATAAAACTTATGTTCCCACTTCAACCTACCAGTTGAACACTGGTCTCTTATATTTTACCGACACATTGACTGTGGTTTCACGGTCTTTAATATCCTAGTTTATATATATGGAGATAGTGTCTACATGAGCACAGACAAACCAGGGCCCTGTACCATAGTGCTGGTATCACAAAGCTGGTTCACTTTTACATCTCACAAAGTAAAAAATAAACTATAAAACCAGGATATTCAATACCATGTAGGCACACTCAATGTGCTTTTGTACAAATCCTTTGATTTTGAGTTAAAAATTGTCAGATCATATACTTTAAAGTGGCAAATCCAAATGGGCAGTTTTACATTCAATGGAAGAGTCAAAAGAGTAATTTTTTCCCAGTTCTCAAATGCTTTGCTGCAACTTTAGATGGTAGGCCAGAAAATATTACCCTTTGGTGTATGTTAACTGACAACAGGAAAAACTCTTGAGGCTAGATACAAAGTAATGTTTGTTTTTGTCTGTTTCTAAGCTCTCCAGTGTATCCAAAGAAAATGTTTCTAAAATACAACCTGCAAGTATTTTATGCTTTCACAAATACCTACCTTTGTTCCTGCTTATCTGCCCCCAGGCACTTGTCACTTTGCCACAATGCAGGAGAAATCACGTGGTATATTTCACTTGCTGCTAGTGATGAATATCGAGCAGTAGCAGAACAAAAGGCACCAACTTCTACCACAACCACAACAAAAAATATGAGATGTGTGTGACGAACAGCTCTAAACATACTTCTGGTAAAAAGTTGACACTTATTTTTAGTCTAGATACAGGTGGGGGATCGTTTGAGTAAAGTCTGAACGTCAACCAGAGAAGGAAACCAAACATTTGCCCTCTGTCAGCTAAAATGGTAGGAACAGGATCTCTGCCAATGTAGCTGCTAGAGTCAACCGTCTTCAACACTTTAGCAGTAATAAGTTGGTTTCCCACCCTGGATGTCCATAAACCGTTAAGAGTCCCAGGTCTGTGATGTTTTCTTTTAGTCTTTTTTCTCCTCCTCCTTCTTCTCCTCCTCCTCTGTGGGGTAAGAGTGCCAGGTGAGGCGCTCCTCGTAGAAGGAGATCACCACCTGGGGGCATTTGACGTTCGCCTCTTTAGCAGGGACAAGGTCAGCTTCGTCAGAGTTTTTCCTGTTAAATTAGAGAGGTGCATTCAGGAGCGTTTACGAAGGTTTATTGTAAAAACATTCAAGTTCAGCAGTGGCTCTGGTGTTACAGCAGTTGCCCTCTAAACGGAAAGCTGGCTACTTGAGTCCTTGGGTAAGACGCTTCACCCACCTTGCCTCCAGTGACAGTGAGAATGTGGGACGACCGGATGGAAACTACCGTAATGCTACAATCTAGTGTGTTAACATTCAAGTGTCTGTGTCTTATTTATGTTCGTTAACAAACACTGTCCCAATCAAAAAGCATAGAATTTAAATAGCATTGCAAACACAGGGGTGCGTGAATACCTACCACTTCATCAGAAACATGAGCTCTCCACTGGAGTCTGTTGCACCAATGATCCTTTCTGGCTGGAGACCTCTGCCAAAACCTCGAGCCTTTTCTCCCTGAAGACACAATAATGATCACAATTACCACTTGACGAGGAGGTAGCACCAGTCACAAGTAACTCATACAGCACTACAAAATTTTGAAATCTTTCCAACTGTATTTATTTTTTTTAGTTTAGAAGCGTAGAATAGGGTTAATGACTGTGATCATTTTACCAGAATATGGCTAGATTGCCATGTTGGAGGGATAGCAATCTGTTCAAGCTAGTTTTTAATAAATTAACCTAGTCAATGTATTTCTGCCACTGCCCACTGTACTCTCTTGCACTAAGCCGCAGGAAATCTTTAGCTATAAAAAGAAACTTCTTAGTTACTGTTGAAGATGATGAAAATTAAAGTACGGATCTTGACATTACATTTAACAAACTGCAAATACGAGTGCAATGTCCATAAATATGCAGCTAAATACATGGTCACGGTTGAATGCCTGTCAAAATATGCAAGGAATACATAGTTTTGTTTTGCCATCAACGTATAAGGAGAAGAGAAAATGCCCTCCATAATTAGATATTGGTAGGGATGTAATGATTAACTGTGAGCCAGTTGAGGTAGTTGGTTGAGATATTAATTCAATCGCGATTTATGTTTCGTACAGAGGCCGCTCTGTTTACTGCCAACTTGCTATAAGCACAACTTGCAAAGTTTCTAGCATGGTGACAAAAGTGTGGATGTTTCGCAAAAGGCATTCACTCGCTCACTGTGCGTCTCTCCTGCTGCTGCACAGACCGGTCTTGGGCTGAGTCGGCTCTGTGCAAAATTAACGGGCTCGCAACAAAAACATGTCTGTGTCTGAAGCTGAGCTTTACTCGCTCTAAAACGGACAAAAAGTAACGTAAATGTCCCTTCACCGGTAGAGAACAGGGAATGTGAGCAGTAATCTGTGTGAGCAAAAAGGCTAAACTAAACAGAGGCTGCTGTCCTTGAGTCAGAACACTCTCTGAGCCATAAGTTATTTCATAAGACAGTCTCCAACTTAAGGTCCACAGACCAAATCTGGTCCTTTGTGAAATACTTCTGGTCCTCACATTATTACAGTTAATATATTCTTGCCATTATTTATAAATAACAGGTGAAACAGGAAAACTATTTTAATTATTGGATTTGATCTAAAAGAGGTTTTCGGTCTCAGCGAAAGTCAATAAGAAATAATTATTGAACACAAAGTAATTAACCAGATCTAAATCCATCCAAGTCAGATTTATTGGGCATTTTAAGTTACTTTGTAATATCCACTAATTTAGATTTTTACTAACTTTATTATCAACTTATTCAACATACTCTGCCTTATAAACAGATTACATTGTAAAAATGCATGTAGAATTTTATTTTATTTATAAAGTTAAATAATAGAGTAACATTAGCATATATTTTAAAGATTAACTAAACCCGAAAACAACATTTTTTAGTTAATCATCTGTATGAATGGGGCCTTATTAGTGCTGCCCATTGATCTGACTAAACGTTTTGACATTTGAGTATAAAGTATATTAACTTTACAAAATATGGTGCAAAACCGTCTAAGTGCTGCCCTTTTCAGGTTGAACGGTGGTTACTGCAGTTGTTTACATGTGTGACGTATACTGGCTCTACTAACGGCTCACTACCCACGCCCCCTGGCACTATCTTCCTTGGCATTGGCTCACGCTCCTGGTATAAAAACACCTTGTTGCAAAGCAGCCGGTGTTGAAAATATCAGGCTAGCTATATTAGCATGTACTCATACTGGTTGCAACAGCACTGCTGGACTGCATTGCTTTCCAGCAGACTTGGAAATTAGGCACCAGTGGTTGCGTGCACTTGGCCTGGAACACCTTGAGTCCTCGATGAGAGCTGGAGTTTGCAGCGGGTATTTCAAGCGGGATTGCTTCTCCAACACAATGGAGGTGGAAATGTGCTTCTCCAAACAGCTCTTGCTGAAAAGTGACAGCGCCAAACGCTGTCCCTGCATGGACTCTCACCACTGCAGCAGCGTCTTGATGTGAGTGAACATATATTTTTAAACACAATTTATGTTTCTTACCAGTAAAGCCAAAGTTAATTTATCAATTTTGTCATGTTGCTAGTTAGGTAAAGCATGCAAAATGTTAGCTTCAGCTAATCTTGATACCGGGCTAACACGCTAATGAGGGCTTCTGGAGTGTTGATACGTGTGGCCCAGTACAAACAGACATCTAGCTTTACTCTATCACTCTATATTAAGTTAGTTATTTCTCGTGCACGGACAGCACTCTGCTGTAACTGTAGCAAAGGTGCAGCACTTAACGCTAGCACTAAAGACCCGTCACTGGCTCGTGACTCTGAACTATGAAATATGATCATCTCATGACTCGTGTAACACATGAGTTTTGACTAAACACAGACTCAAAAACTGTCTTGGATTTGTGCATTTCGTGTAAACTTTGCTAAATTGATTGAACGCAAAAGCGCATACTATCTGTGTATGTCCCCCTCTGGGGGGAAACCAAGCAGAGCTGGCGCTGCAGAGGAGACAGTGTACCACAGGCTGCAGCTAACCAGACCGACCCAGAGACAGTACACAGATTAAAAGACCATCGCTTTCACGGCGGGTATGCAGTACAGTAATAATTGTTTAGAGTCAAATTAAAATAAAGGGAGATCCACAGAAAAGTGACTCAGACTCCAGTAGGACACTAACATGTAGGCTGTGGCAACAGTGAGTGTTTGTGTTTAGATGTCTTCTTTAGATTATTTGCTTTGTGAGAATATTTGTGTTATTAATATAATTTATAAACAATTTAAAAAATCTCTAAAATGAATATAATACTGTAATTGTAAACAATAACACAAATATTTTGTTTTGCCTAAGATGACCAGAGAAACAGGGCGCCAGCCTGAACCAGTCGCTGCAGATCTGCAGGTGTGCAGGCAAACGTGAAGCCTAACAGGAGAAGCAAAGGTGAGTTTGAAAACTGTGAAGCTTTTGTATGTTTAGTTTATGCCTGTGAAGGTTCTCAGTCATCCAGGACATCTTAAAGCAAAGGTTTGAGTAAAAGCATCTGGACTTAGTTTTCAAGATGAAGATGATTCGTCTCTATTCCAAGATACTTTTTCAATTCTGGGTTAAACTGGCTCTCTTACCAGTTGAACTCAGAATTGACAAAGTCAAGTTTGCAATTTCATCCTTAAGATCCCTAAGATATAGATGCTCAAAATACCAGCGCTCATTTTTTGTTCCAAATGTCATGGGCGTTACAGTGTTGGTTCTGCTACAAGATATTTTCACACACCACACCAATGAGTTGAACAGAAATTCACCACCAAATATCACAAAGGATTATGGCAAATGGCAGTTGACTGCATTTGTGTGCCGTCAATGAAGTGGTAGAGAACATTAGTAAATAGCGTTCTGACTCTACAAAAAAGCCAACTTTTGAATTCGCTTGAGGTGGTGTTTCTGTTTCATCGCGACTTCCGCTCTGCTCATGTGTGAAGATTGTGAACTGTGAAGTCGGTGTCCTTTGAAAATGATGACTAGCACAACAATTCTGTTAAATTCCATTTTGGGATAATAGTTTATGCCCTAGCCCTAGTCTGAATTTAGCGGCTTCTGCCCTCACCTCTTCCTTTTTCTTCTTGCTGCTCTTCTCCTCAGAGTCACCAGGTGCCTCGCTTGCAGCTTTTCTCTTGCCCTCCTTCTTCTTTTCCTCCTTCTCTTTATGTTTCTGCATGTACTCTGCTATAAGATCGGGACAGTCCAGGTTGTCCTCGGGCTCCCACGTGTTGTCCTCACTGGAAACGCCCAGCAGAAACACAGATCATTGAAATTTTAAAACTCCGAGCACATCAAACTTGTGGACTGAATTAAATTCCCGTGCTTACTCTGAGAAGCCTTTCCACTTGAGCAGAAACTCCACTCTTCCCTTCACCACTCTCCTGTCCAGCACCTTCTCCACCACATACTCCTCCTCCTCTTCCTCCTCGGGTGCTGGTGCTGCTGCTGCCGCCGCCGGTGCTGCAGGCTCTGCTACTGCAGGCTGCTCCTCCTCCTCAGCTTTCTTGGTCTTCTTTCCAGCAACAGCCGCCATGTTAATGTCTAATGGTGCTTCTGCATTGCACAATAAAAACAACAAAGAGACATTTTTACAGTGGTTCATTTATAAATATCAATGGTAACACTCCTAACAAGGGATGTAACGATTAATCGTGAGCCAGTTGAAAATCAATTCACACATGTGACGTTTCCAGTCATTTGAGATTTTAAATCAATTGCAATTCATGTTTTGAACAACAGATGCCACTCTGCTTACTGCAAACTAGGGCTGTGTTGAAAAAATTGATTCACCAATTCTGAATCGATTTTCATATTAATTTCTAAAGATCGATTCGTAACTCAGAGGATCAATTTAACAATAGGCCTAAATTTTCCCAGTGAATTTTAATTTGCCGCGTAATTCACGCATGCGCGCGAGGTGGAAAGACTTTAAAACAACAAACATGGCTGCTCTGAAAACTCAAGAAACTTTCAAATCTGCGATCTGGCACCATTTTGGGTTCAGAAGAAGCAATAAAGAGAACGAGCTTGACAAAAGCAAAGCAATTTGCAAAGCCTGCCAAATGGAGGTGAAGTATTATGGAAATACTACTACTAATCTCAGGAACCACATGATGCAACATCATCAAGACATCATATCCAAGCCCGCCACAGATGACACTGAAACAAACTCTACAACTGCCAATTAATTCTGCACGCTCTGTCAAAATAACTGAGGCGATTGTGGGCTTCATTTGCAAAGATATGCGTGTGTATCTTGTTGTTGAGAATGTGGGATTCAGGCAGCTAATGAAGGTAATGGAACCAAATTATGTCATTGTGTCTCGCAAACGTCTGTCTGAAGAAGTGATCCCCAACATGTACCAGACAGTAAAAGATGGTGTAATGTGTAAGCTTAAGACCGCAGAGATGGTGGGCATTACGAGTGACACCTGGACATCCGTAGCTACAGAATCTTACATGAGTGTGACAGTACACTACATAGACAACCATTGGAACCTTGTGTCTTACGTTCTGCAGACAACCGAAGTTCAAACGGACCATCGCTCTGACAGTCTAGCTGAAATGTTAACCAAAGCTATGGAGGAGTCAGGGCTGCTGAGTAAAGACCCAGCCATAGTCACTGACAACGCAGCGAATATGATCCGTGCGGTTGAGATTACGGGACTAACACACTTCGGCTGCTTCGCGCACATAATCAACCTGGCCTCGCAAGCCGGTCTCAAACTGCCGAATGCTTTATTCAAAAACACTTATCTAAATTTCGAAGATCGGATTGAATCGAATAATGATAATCGAGTCAAGAAATGAAATTTGAATCGAAACACAGCACTAGTAGCCTAATTATATACATGTTCAGATTACAGCATACTGTTAATGTAAATCTAGTAGTTCATTTTAGGTCTACGTGTGCATTAACTACTTCTAACAACCAGTAAGTGTTCATTAAAAGTTAACGTTATTTTCGGCAAAGTAACCTATAAAGTAATATACATTAGCAGTTCATCTTACCGTTAGCAGTACCATTATCATCTAGCATATATGAGTTGCATCATGATATGGGCATGTTTCTCCTATGGTGTTGGGCCTATTTATTGCATTCCAGGGATCATAGATCAGTGTGCATCTGTCAAAATACTTGAAGAGGTCATGTTACCTTATGCTGAAGAGGACATGCACTTGAAATATTTGTTTCTACAAGACGATGACCAGACACACTGATAAACAAGAAAAGTTTTGGTTCCAAACCAATAAAATTAATGTTATGGAGTGGCCAGCCCAATCTCGGACCTTAATCCAACCGAGAAGCTGTTTCTGAAGCAAAACCAAGAAATGTAAATGAATTGTGGAATATTGTTTAAAGAATCATGATCAAGAAAAACAGCTGAAAAGTGCCACACAGATGTGAAGCAGTAAAAAAAAAAAAAAAAAACAAAAAAAAAAAACTGGTCATTCATTTTCTACCACTTTGTCTTGTTAGGGGTCGCAGGTGACTTGAGCCTATCCCAGCAGCTTTGGGCCTGAGGCAGGGTACACCCTGGACAGTGGCCCCTTAGTCGCAGGGCTGACATAAAGAGACAGACAGTGACAGACAACCATTCACTCGAAATACTTTAGAGTTGCCAATTAACCTGTACTGACTGGAGTCGGCCGAGAATGTTTGGGTCGGCCGGGTTTTGAACTCACGACCTTCTTGCAGTGAGGCAGCAGTGCTAACCACTGTGCCAGCCTGTACTAAATCCTAGAAACAGTAACTTTTGTTTAAAATAGTTTTGAGTTTGTACAGTCAACGACAGACACTGCTATTTTTTTTTTTTTTTAAACACTCCTGTCAACCAAATGCCCAATTGCACAGCCTTAAGAGCTTGCATATAATGAATGCTGGGTCTTCTTTGTTTTCTGGCAACCTCCCCAAACCAGCAACACAGGAGCATCCACAGCTCTGTTGATTGTTACTAACACCCACACCAAATGACTTCGAGTACTACTAGCCTGACTTGGGCCAACATGGACTTGAAACAGGATATATTCTTGTTCCTGATGTAGCAATACACAACCAACTTTACCAATGTGCAGGTACTGATAGGCTTCAGTACTCTTGTAGTTTCTCATACACAAACCATCAACCCCTGGTGTCAAAACAAAGTAGTGAATAGATCACCATACATAATCCATAGGCCACCTTTTCATATCGTCTACCCACTCTTGTTTTATGTCTTGGGTGAACCAGACTGGTTATGTTTGCGCTCCTTAGTGAATTGTATATTTTCGGACTTTATATGGGACGCTACTGGCTAAAGATTTCGCCGTGGCACGTTAAACAAACATACAGTATACACAGTGCAAACAAATATACAAAAACAGCTATTTTAGTTTTTTGTACCACTTAGTTTATGTGCAAGGAACTTCAGTCTGAATAATGTTGTGCTGTGACTGCCATTTCCTATAGTAGAGTTGTATAAATATACTAAATACTGCCATGTTGGAGTCAGTGGATGGGATAATGGCCGTAACTGGAGAACACCCGGACACACCATTCAACAGGATCATCCACCAAGGCAAGAGAGCGCCTTCTTCATGTGGAGAACAGTGGAGATGATCCAGGACCGTTTGTATGTGTGTGCAGTGACTGCTCCTTAAGTTAAACATTATACTTGAACAAATACTTTTAATACGTAAATAAATCAAGTGACGCTTTTGGAATAGTATACAGTTACAAGTCAGAACACGATATTAAAGATATGAAGTTAGTTAAATAGTGTGGCGCCTTGTGTAGTTCTCAACAGCATTAGCCCCATTCATCATCATTACAGGCGAAGCCTATTGACTTTAGCAAAGCGCACACTGTCTACAAGAGAATTGTCTTGTAAACACCCAACAATTCTGTCTGAACCATAAAAACGGTATTAGCATGTAGCTTTTATTAATAAGAACAGGTAGTTTTTCCAATGGGACTAGGGCTGAATGAGCTGCCCTGCCCCTGCAACATGAGGGCAACATGGCTGGTGTTTCCCTCCTCAGTTAGCTACAGCGAGCCTTACCTTCTCTGTTAGGCCCGTATAAAAAAAAAAAAAAACTTACCCTACAGCGTGTGTAGAAGGCCGGTATGAGAGCAAAGACTTCCGCCTGCAGCGCAACGAGAGCCGGGAGAAAAGCGGAGCAGTAACGCCGACTTTCCCTAAAACGTGCTTTGAAGCTGAATGACACAATGGCCGGGGCGTCGCTAACAACAACCAGCGCTGAGGCAGTTCTGCCCGCCAACACCAGCACCGGACGTGACGCCACCGACGGCGGGCTATGCAGGGCATTGTGGGAGATAAAGTCCCACACACAACCGTACAAGGGATGGGAGCCCTTCTACAGTAATTGGATGGATTAACCATAGACATACATAAAAAAGGCTAGATGTCTCGTCCGCTCACTGCTCACTCGTAACATTGTGTTTTAATGGTGCATGTACTTTTTAAATAACCATAACTTGTTAAATTTTCTACCGATTATTAAACAGTTTGGTTTGTTATAAACGTCAGAGATGTACTTATGTCACTGCATACTTATGAATAATTATAACCATGGACTTCCATATGAAAATAACATTGAACAGAACATAGATTATTTTACTCGAGTAGGATTCAAGGTTGTCTTTCAGCTCTTCGTTGATGAGATTTTTCTCCTTCAGTTCCTCCAGAAGAGCCTGCATGTTCATCTTTGACCTCTTTTCTCTCCTCAAGGCATTACTCTTCTCCCGCTGCAGTTTCCTCACTTTTGCTGAGGCTTCTTCAAGTTTGGCTTTTATAGACTTAGGGCAAGCAGGCAATGCATAGACGTGGTCAGTGGCATGCCGCTTGCTCAAACTCCTCTCTCCAGTGGCTCCCTGTTGTTTTGCCAAAGTATACAAATATATAAATAATAGTAATATGGAAATTAATAAGTACTTTTTTTTACAATTCAATCTTCACTTTTCAATTCTGTGAGCCTAAATACATGTTCTCCAATTCTCCAACAGAAAACACAACAGCATACATTTAAGAAATTGTATAGGCTTGTCCACTTATAAGGTAAAAATATGTTTTGTGGCTCTGGACAAAAATGTCTCTTTTGATTGTAAAGGTTGCCTACCCCTGGGTTTAGTTTCAATATTCACACATGTTTATTCATTCAAGTATATGAGCGACGGAGCAAGTGAGATAGCCAGTAGTTCTAAAACTTTTTACACAGAGTACCACCTCAAATTATATTGGGATCTTAGCCTACTAACAACATCATAAACCTTTCTGGGTACCACCAAGATAATGTGCTTCTTGCTGCTACCAGCTAAAATAAAGTAAAGAAGTTTGGAGTGTCTAAAATGTGCTGTAATGAACACCACATTATATAACTTGCAGAAACAAAAAACTAAAGTGACATTTAATTAAATATTGATCTCACATTTACATTTAGTCATTTAGCAGACGCTTTTATCCAAATGACTTACAAGTGAGGATAACTTCTCAATCTTATACACCTTGAATTACTGTTGGTCAATGATACATACCCTTTGAAGATGAGCTGGAAAGTTGAAAATGTTTGGCACAACACCATCTTTAAGCCGGACATTCTGCCCCGTTCTGTCAAAGTCCTCACTCCTGAAGTGCTCACTGCAGAGCAGTGTCCTGTCAGAGGCAACAAAACCATCTCTTCTAAGGGCAAGTTCCCACTGCCTCCTCATTTTTCCGTTTTTGGGAAACCTTAAAAATGTGAGAAATGTACCCAGATATATAAATTATTGTCAACATTTCCAATCCTTTTTTCCTTCTTTTAACATTAAGGGTAAGGACACCTAAATGATCATATGTTTTGGGTAACTGTATGTATGAATGTGTGTGTGCATGTATGTACTTTAGAATAAGACAACCACACTAAACTAGTAATTAAAAAGGTGTCCAAAAGAAACATTCTGCGATTGTGTAAACAATCTTGTAATACTATTATGTCATAGCCCCGCAGTTCCTGTGTAACAGGACCTGTACTGAACATACATCCACTAAGTAACTAAAGATTATCCCAAATATAATCATAATATTTTCATATCTTACAGGTGAAAGGTGATCCCACGGGCTCTCGTTTTGAGACTACGGCGATTGGAGCATCCGTAGGCTGCACAAAAGTCTGGCATCTTCTCATATAAAGCCAGCAATTTCCTGTATCATAATGTAAGATGTTTTTAACAAACCAAACCGATTGGAAATCATGTGCAACTTAAGTTATATTGAAAAGAAAGAGCAATTCTGCCTCTCCCACTGATGTAAAATTGCTGGGTAGCAGCTAAACTGTAACTACTAACGTTAGGTCTCACTCAAAGCCAGCTAATAACTACAACCACATTCACAATGACTGTAATTTAGATAAAAAAAATTGGTTGTCATAAAATCGTTATTGGTGTAAGTAAAACTATAACTGAACAGCTCGATGGTGGTCTCAGCCTTGATAACTTGCACAAGTAGCTAACGTTAGCCTTGATACACAACTATGCTGCACGATTAAGTCGTCTTTCGAAAAGAAAAGCTGCAATTTCAACATGTTCACACATCCAGAATTATAGCCACATTATTAACGTTTGTAAGAAATCAAACATTTTGTAAATCCGTCAAGATTTCAGCGAGATAAAAGTATTTATGTTCGTGCAGATCACTCACCTTACATCAGTTACCACAGAGTCTGCCAGAAAGCTTGCCTGTTTCAAGATGGCCGCCGGTGATGACGTTAGAGACTGCGCCGTAAGACATCTAGTATGGAGCTAAAAGAGTCTCAAAAAAGATAAATGCACACACGATTCACAAATGCACACACATGATTCACAAATGCACACGCAAGATTCAGAAATGTATTTCTGATGCACACACAAATATATTGTGATTTACAAACGGCTTGCGGTCTGTGAACTTGACTGCATTTGTGTGTGAATTCTGAGACTCCTCTGACTCCGCTCGACACACAAATGCATTTTTTTAAACAGGGAATGATCAGCAACCAATCATATATCTCCCTTGTTTTAGCCAATCACAAGAACGCACCCCACGCTGGGGGTTGTTTACTTCTTTGCCAATCACACTAACATATTCACACTGCGCGATATGCCTGTATATGCCTATATATATATCATTTGAATAATACACAAAATAGTCAAACAAAAGATTAATTTGCTTGTCTAACAGAGAAGCCCTATGCAGAAGATTTTTGTTTAGCAATCGCTCTTGCTAGCTGCCCGGATGTTAGCATCAGCTGGCCGGAAATTGTGGCGTTAATACAAAAAATATTTATTAATATCTTTAAAAATATTACAGCACAAACATTAATACCTACAGCACAAACCAGCACAAACAAAGCCTAAACGTTTGATACCATTTTTGCCCCATGTTTGTTAAAACATTTTAAAGCATTTTCGGGGGCTGGGTGACCTCATATGACCATTAAAAGAATTATTAATATCTCAAAAACTATAACGGCACAAACAAATTTTTTTGCAGCACAAACGATCTAGATAGTTTTGGAGTCAATCCCTTTTGGTGGAGGGCCAACTTTACGGAGGTGCATTACCTGCCACACAGGCATTTCGCGCTGTGTGAACATGTTAGTGTGATTGGCAAAGAAGTAAACACCCCCCCGCCACCCCCCCGCGTGGGGTGCGTTCTTGTGATTGGCTAAAACAAGGGAGATATATGATTGGTTGCCGATCATTCCCTGTTTAAAAAAATGCATTTGTGTGTCGAGCGGAGTCAGAGGAGTCTCAAAATTCACACACAAATGCAGTCAAGTTCACAGACCGCAAGCAGTTTGTAAATCACGATATATTTGTGTGTGCATCAGAAATACATTTCTGAATCTTGTGTGTACATTTGTGAATCATGTGTGTGCATTTGTGAATCATGTGTGTGCATTTGTGAATCTTGTGTGTGCATTTGTGAATCATGTGTGTGCATTTGTGAATCATGTGTGTGCATTTGTGAATCATGTGTGTGCATTTGTGAATCATGTGTGTGCATTTGTGAATCATGTGTGTGCATTTGTGAATCATGTGTGTGCATTTGTGAATCATGTGTGTGCATTTGTGAATCATGTGTGTGCATTTGTGAATCATGTGTGTGCATTTGTGAATCATGTGTGTGCATTTGTGAATCATGTGTGTGCATTTGTGAATCATGTGTGTGCATTTGTGAATCATGTGTGTGCATTTGTGAATCATGTGTGTGCATTTGTGAATCTTGTGTGTGCATTTGTGAATCTTGTGTGTGCATTTGTGAATCATGTGTGTGCATTTGTGAATCACGTGTGTGCATTTGTGAATCACGTGTGTGCATTTGTGAATCTTGTGTGTGCATTTGTGAATCTTGTGTGTGCATTTGTGAATCATGTGTGTGCATTTGTGAATCATGTGTGTACATTTGTGAATCATGTGTGTGCATTTGTGAATCATGTGTGTGCATTTGTGAATCATGTGTGTGCATTTGTGAATCACGTGTGTGCATTTGTGAATCTTGTGTGTGCATTTGTGAATCATGTGTGTGCATTTGTGAATCATGTGTGTGCATTTGTGAATCATGTGTGTGCATTTGTGAATCTTGTGTGTGCATTTGTGAATCATGTGTGTGCATTTGTGAATCATGTGTGTGCATTTGTGAATCATGTGTGTGCATTTGTGAATCATGTGTGTGCATTTGTGAATCACGTGTGTGCATTTGTGAATCACGTGTGTGCATTTGTGAATCATGTGTGTGCATTTGTGAATCACGTGTGTGCGTTTATCTTTTTTGAGACTCTTTTAGCTCCATACAAAGGGCTTAACAGACTGCACTAGACAACATCCCCTGTCCTTAGACCCTCCATCAAGGTGAGGAAAAACTCCAAAAAAAAGAGAAACCTCAGGGAGAACCACAGAAGGAGGGATCCACTCCCAGGACGGACAGGCCGTGCATGAATGTGTCCTGGACAGTTGAAAAAATAAATAGAATTATACAAACATTTATATTGACAGTGTCCAGTGTCCACTCTGCGTGTGTAAGGTGGATGGGACATCAGCCAACATCAAGGTAGATGACAGATGGGCTTGAGGTCCTCACACTAGAGCAGAGTCCGGGGTGGGCGGTACACATCACCCAGCAGATCAGAGTCCACCCGAGGAGGAGGTAGAAAGTAAATGTAAGCCAGTGTAATGAAGCCAGGACTGTAGTAATGTGATCGAACTACCTGGTCTTTGTTAAAAGTCTGGCGGCTGTATTTTGGACCAACCATTTGTAGTTTTTGAGTACTTTTCCTCAGCAGTCCAGTGAATAACGCATTGTAGTAGTCCAGCCTGGATGTGACAATTTTGTGGTCCTTCAGTTTATACTTTTTTTTTTTTAAACAAAGTTTTCCTATTATTATTATTATTATTATTATTATTATTATTATTATTATTATTATTATTATTATTATTATTATTATTATTATTATTATTATTATTATTATTATTATTATTATTATTATTATTGTTATTATTATTATTATTATTATTATTAAACCTGCAGTCGGCTCTTCTTCCTCAACTTTTAAACTTTAGATTTCCGCTTTGAACCTATTTTTTATTTCATCCTATTAAAAATACTACTAACCCTTTACTTGTTTTTTTTATTTTTCAACCTTAATTGATATTGTCATAGTAATTGTAGATTATATATAATGCTCTCACTCCTGCTACAGTTCATATGCTTATCCACACACAAGTATGACTTAATGTCTTCAGCTGTATCTCCTTTTGGCGCCAGGCTAATCCAAACAAGACAAAGATATCACTTTGCTCTACATCTAATCACTGTCAAGGGACTCTGTCCTGAACACTTAGTGACATATACACTTAAGTTCTTGTTAAGTTCTTTATTGATAAATGTAAGTAAAACAAAAGAGCTGATTTTAAATCATCCAGAGCCTCAAACAGAAATAATGTTATGTGATCAAACTATTGAAATTGTGAAGACTTTTAAAGTATTTAGGAATCATGATAGACTGTAAATCGAACTTCTCTGATAATGTGGCTCTTATTTGTAAGAAAGCAAATCAAAGGCTATTCTTGCTAAGGAAACTGAAAGAATTTTGTGTGAGCAAGGCTGTGTTGCAAAGAGTGTATACAGGCTTAATTGAAAGTGTTTTAGGGTATAATATAACTGTGTGGTTCGGACGAGTTACTTCTGTGAATAAAGTTAAATTAGACAGAATTATAAGAGTAGCTGGGGAGATTATAGGAATAAAGCAAAAGTCAGTCACTCAATTATACCAAACTGCTATTCACAGAAAAGCTTTGATTATAACGAGAGACACAACACACCCCTTGAATCATGTTTTTGAATTATTACCATCAGGTCGTCGTAATAGAACACCAAAAGCAATGAAAGCAATATATAAACAAACCTTCGTACCAAATGCAATAAGTCTTTTGAATAAGAGGTAGGAATTTATATTTTAATTTTGTTATTATGGATGTGTGTATGGCTAGATGTATTTATGATATTGTGTATTGTTAATTGGTTGTTTTGTGATTGTATGGCGAGACCAAAGATCAATTTTGAGCTTAGGCTGAACAAAGTACTACAAACTAACTAACTAACTAAACTTATTCACATCTATGACTGACACGTCAGCTCAATACACGTCCATCTACGACCCTGGAGCTGAGAGGCGGGCATAATATACACCTATAACAGCTTCATGTGTTATAAACATGTTCAGCAAATCACCATGTACCACTGTTGCACGTATTCTCTGATTTGTTTCATTCTTGCAAGAATTAAACCGATCTTCCATTCCTTAATTTACCATGTACGGTCTCCGTCGTCTCGTTTGTGATCCGAACCAAATTATTATTTTAACAGATATTATTTCTTTCAACATTCTTAATTAATTATTTGTTATTTTTCTTCTATTGTTCACTATAATTTCTCCTTCCTTCTACTTTAGTTCTCTTTACCAATGTTGTTTTAATTATTATACTTAAAATTTCATCACTTTTAAAACCCTACATTTTGTTAATATTTTGCTATCAAACCTTTTTCAGGACTCCGTGTACAGACACTCACTCACACACACACTTGCCTAGTCCACACACCCCAGCATTTAGTTGCTCTACTCAGATTGAGGTGAACACTGACGGGTTTTGTGTCGCTTAATCGTACGCTGAATATTAAGATAGAAAAAGAACGTTGAAGAAAAGGTTTGAGTAAAAGCATCTGGACTAAATTTTCAAGGTGAAGACGTTTCGTCTCTAATTCTAAGAGACTTTATCAATTCTGAGTTCAACTGGTAAGAGAGCTGAGCTGAGGGAGTTTCATCTGAAACCAAACCTGATGGACCAGGTTGTTCTGTTCTCACTGTCGTTGGTCATGAAAGGGAGGTGTGACTCCTGATGTGAGAGTCGTTAAGGCTCAGGAGAGTCGTTAGTAACACTGCTGGCCTTTGTCTTTGAGGTGGAGGTGAACTGTAGACTCAGGTCCAGACTCAAGTCCAGACTCAGGTCCTCCAGGATTGGCTCTTCTGTGCTGAAACATCCTCTTGTGAAGCTGTTGTATTATTTCTCCAACACAACTGTCACTGCACTCTTCACTGAACTGTATAAACTACATTACTGTGTTGGTGAGAGGGGGGTCTTTAGGATGGACCAGTTTTGATGCAGCGTGTTCCCTGGTTTAAAGTAGCGGCAGTAGCTCAGTGGGTAGAGCGGTCGTTCTTCAACCGGAAGATAGGTGGTTTAATTCCCACTCTCCCCACAGTTCATACTGTCGTTGTGTCCTTGGGCAAGACACTTAACCCACCTTGCCTCCAGTGGCTGTAACACTGGTAATTACTGTAGAAAAATGTAAGTCGCTTTGGATAAAAGCGTCAGCAAAATGAATAAATGTAGTAAAGTGGACTGGAATGTTGTTTTTGTAGAAAATCCTTTTAAGTGTCTGAAACGTTAAAAAGAACGTTAACTATTCTTCCCGTTGAGCTATAAATTGTTACTCAGAAGTTCACCCACTGTTCTTTTTTCCGTCAACCTGGGACTCCGTGTTACTCCTATATTAAAGCATATATTTTTTTGCCTGAGTTCCAAGCCTAGAAAATAGCTTGAACTCAGGTACTTCCTTGAAGATCCCAGTTTTTTATTATGGCCTTGTTATTGTTAGAGACCATTGCGCTTTGTCAGATTCTTTGTCTTTTTATCTTCAAACGTCCTCATATTCTATTGAGTTAGCAATTTTTACCTAAAAATATACCCTGAGAGAGAAGCAGACCGTTTTCCTTTTTGACATAAATAAATATACATTTCATCCATGGGATATAAGAAGCACTATCACAATTTTTGCGCTAAGTTCTTCTGAGGGTCTTAAACAACGCTATATTTAGACTATACCCAGTGGATAGAAATAACTTTGTCTAAACTGCCCCAGTGTGTCTCTTGTCCTTTCTAAACCAAATGCATGCTGACTTCTTTATTAGCCCTAATAAAGTCCCTTAACTGTGCCACTTTCATGGCTTTTTAAAAAAAATTTACATACTTATATGATAATTAGGTTCTTTTGAGGTGAGTTTTTAAACTTTTATGCAATAACTCATGAACAAGCAACAAGTTCAATGTCATAGAGCCTTTATTGTAACAACAACAAATGACCCAAATAGACTATTCCCAGCTCTACTAAAGGTATGTTTTCACATGATAGTTGTATGATGCTGTAGCCTACACTGTGAATAAGCAACACATACAGCGATCTAAAATACATCAAAACCTTGTTACAATCGTGTAATGATTGTGACTCACCCAAACGTTACAATGACATCTATCTTTATTTGTGTCTTTTTCTGAAGAGCTTGTCCAGAACCGCTCTTCTGAGGCTGAGCTGAATTTCTTTCATTGTCCTGTCAGATCCATATATGTGCCGGTTTTTAACCCTGCTCCACACGGGGTGAAGCGGGGCTTTGCATTTGGGCACTCGGATTTCCCCAGCGCCGTGGTACGTGAGGAGGGTCTCAAATATGCGTCCGTTGAATCATTAGCCCTTCTGTAGTAGATTTAACGGTGTGAACTTAATGGGGGACCGGGATAAAAAGTTTAATTGAGCCTTTATTATACACTTTACAGTGTAGTGTAGATTAAAAGGTTAAAACAAAAGCATCTGAAGTCAGTTTTCATGGTGACTTTTCGTTTCTAAATCCACATTTCCACAGACATGGAGTTTAGATTATTGCTCTTCAGCACATCAGCCTGTTAAGAGAAAAAAACATTGAATAGTGGAACTAATATCCACATTAGTTTAACTGCATCACTGCACTGTGATTAAAGTAAGAACATTCAGATTCACAGTGTTTGTTGAGGGTAGAGGCACAAAATGTGAAAATTGTTAACAAGCCTATGGAGAGTCATACGCAAATGGCCTAGGCCTCCAATAGCAGCCCCAGGTACGTCACCTGTTGTGCAGGCAGCAACGGGACCCTCTGGTTTCACATAGCCGTTAAGGTTGCATAGGTCCAGGAATGTCCTCAACTCCCGTTCCTCCTGAAGTGATAGTAAAGTGCAGCCGTGCAGTTCAGTAAAGAATCTGCAAGTTTAACTGAGGTGAGCAGTGGCACCTGCAAGATTTTATTTCATGGTATGCACAGAATTAGCACCACTCCTGATCCATACACAAGCACAGGCTCATCACAGGTGCTCAACAAACTGCCATGAAATTATAATTAATAAAAGGAAAATCTTTATTCCTGTCACAACGTGTCCGGCAATTCTGACAGTTTATCTAGATATTTGGTCTTTCAGTCGTGGAAGTGCCACTCCCTGTCTCACTTCAGTTCAGGTGATCAATGAATGAAAATAATATTTTTGTCCCAAACTCCCACATTTTTGTAATTATTGCATTTTTCTGTTTGTTTTGAACAGCGTCACTGGCGTTACTTGCACTCATTAAATCAGTAAATTGGGTTTTGCAAACTGTTGCTTCTGATGCTCATCTGCTTTCATTTTGCCAACATGTGACACATCAGTTATTGTAACTAGACGGAATAGGTTGCCTACCTCTCTTCAGCTGATGCTGAAATTCTCATTCATGCATTTGTCACATCCAGGCTGGACTTCTTGGGCAAGACACTTAACCCACCTTGCCTCGTATGAATGTGTAAGAATGTTTAGTGAATGTATGTGGTGATGGTCGGAGAGTCCGTAGGCGCAAAATAACTGCCACGTCTCTGTCAGTCTGCCCCAGGGCATCTGTGGCTACAGTTGTAGCTTACCATCACCAGTGTGACTGTGTATGAATAAATAATGGACGGCCTGTAAGCGCTTTGAGTCCCTTGGTCCCTCGGGAGAAAAGCGCAATATAAATCCAATCCATTATTGTTATTATTACGGCAATGCGTTATTCTCTGGACTGCCAAGGAAAAGTACTCACAGACTGCAAATGGTCCAAAATACAGCCGCCAGACTTTTAACAAAGACCAGGAAGTTTGATCACATTACTCCGGTCCTGGCTTCATTACACTGGCTTCCTCATGTTAGAGCTGATTTCAAAGTTCTCTTGTTAACATATATGTTTGTGAATGTGTTTGTGTATTTTTCAACTGTTCTGGACACATTCTTGCACGGCCTGTCCGTCCTGGGAGTGGATCCCTCCTTCTGTGGTTCTCCCTGAGGTTGCTCTTTTTGTATTTTTTGGGGAGTTTTTCCTCACCCTGATGGAGGGTCTAAGGGGATGCTGTTACATACCACAACATCATACAGAAGGCGCCTCAAAAGGCTTCTGTTAAGCCCTTTGAGGCGGCTGTTGTTGTGATATTGGGCTATACAAAAATAAATGTCTTGTCTTGTCTACCTGTGGGCTGGCAGGACCAACTTAGGGTTGCTGTGAGACTGTAGCTCCATGGGTGGAGGCTGAGCAGCTAGGCTAAGTCCTAATAATCCATACTTTGACAACAAACGTAATCTGTTTCTCTTTTTTTTCTTTCTTTTTAAACAAAAATTAAATGAATTTATTCACAAAAAGCCATTTCCTAAGGCACAGCCATAGACCTGCAAGCACCACTGGAGGTGAGCGTTCAGGCACTGAACACATGCCACATTGAACACATAAATAAGGTTACAAATTGCACACTCAATGAACTTTGAGGATGAACCGTATGTACAAGACATCGGATACCTTTTTGGTGGCAATGTCTAATTGTACTGTCCCTGTTATGTCTATAAATAAATACATTAGCTATAGGCTACACAAAAGAACATACAATTAAAGGGTTGTGCTTATAGGCTTGTTATCTAGGTTTGACAACATTACAGTTGGATCTTCATTTTTTAATAACTAGCCTAAAGATTAGTTCTTTTGATGCAATGTCTGCACATTTTAAAACCTATAGTGTATTAGATATAGGCCTAGGTCAGCACGTTCCAAAAATATTTTGGCTTGTTAAAACATTAACATTAAGTTATTGTCAAATTGTGAGAACATGGTGTTTGTTATGGACAAGCTGTGACTAGCATAGAAGTCCAACAACAGAACACCACTCTGGTTCAGATTGGGGGGAGCGTTCCTATCAATCACTCCCCTCCAGGTGTTACTGTCGCTGCCCATGTGAGCATTGAAGTACCCCAGTAGAGTCCCCAGTCGGAGCACTTTCCAGAACCCCTCCTTGAGACTCCAAGAAGGCCGGGTACTCTGCACTCCCATTCTCGTGAGTGGCCAAGCTGAGAGAGCCCGACTACATTTACATTTACATTTAGTCATTTAGCAGACGCTTTTATCCAAAGCGACTTACAAGTGAGGAAAACAATGGAAGCAATTTCAACAACACAAGGTAACAAAAAACTATCTCTAGTCGGTATCTCTCAACCACCCTCACATGCTCTAGCTTTTCCCCTTCAGCGAGGTGACATTCCATGTCCCAAGTGTCAAAGTCTGTGTCCGCGGATTGGGTCGCCGAGGCCTTTGCCTTTGACTGAGGCCCAGTCCACCTGTGCCGGCCCCTTACGGTTTGCTGGTGATGTGACCACAGGAGGTCGGCCCCACGTTGCTCCTTTGGGATGGGCCCCATGGGGTTAGGCCTGTCTCCAGGTTTGGACCTGATTGCATCATACCGGGCGATGTCACAATCCTTGATTTTATTGTATCCATGAGTGGTTTAGAATCGCTTTTTGTGTGGCCCATCACCTAGGAGCATTTTGCCTTGTTAGAGCCTACTAGGGGCATTTATCTCCCGATAACAAAGCTCCTAGGATCAAACCCCTCCACCAAGGTGGTGGTCCAAGGAGGGTTCAATACTAGGTTCAATACTGCCTTTACAGCTGCGTCCTCATTCTTTTTGCTCCGTTGCCCTCCTCTGCTTTGCCTCTTGCACTCAGAATGTGTCCGTGCCACTTTGGCACTCTTGTGCCGTGCCCTTGTTCTGCTGATTTCCTCTCCTCACGCTGCCCGTGACGCTTTTTATTTTCCCTCCCATCTCTGTATCACCCCGTCTTTCTCTCTATGTTTTTCCCTCATCTTCGCCCCCCTCTGTCTTCTTGCTCTCCATCTGTCTGTGTCTTTTTGTCTTTTGTAGGCTACTGTCCGTTTCACTCACGCCACCAACTACTGCTTGGCGGTCCCAGGTAGGGGGTGGCCTGCAATAACTCAAAACATTCAAAGACACTACAAACAAATAACACTTAGCTTAAAATAGTGTCCCACTTGAACAGAAAAATAGGTGCCCCACATTGGCAAACTCGATGGCACACTGACTCAAATCTAACAGGTACAGGTTATAAGAATTTTTAGTTCAGATTAACTGGAGAGACGATGGAGACGGCATACAATTTAAAATGAATAATCAGGTTTAATTATTTCAAGAATGAAGCAAAACACCAACATGTAACAATGGTACAGGATAAAGTCTGCTTGGAAAATTAAACAAAACATGAGATTTTATATCATTTAGGGGATTTAGTCCCCTTTAGCTTTTCACATGTCCCTCGGTTTGGGGGCTATATTCAGACACTCTCTGCTGAGACGCTGCTACAAGCACATATAAGCCATTTACATTTTTGTCCAAACACAGACCAAACAGCAAGCAAACAAAAACAGGTGGTACCAAAAAATGCCAAATTCTGCCCTATTTCATAAAAAAATCTTAACAGTTTTGGTTTGTTTCACATTAGAACAATTATATTTGGTGCAGGTAAATGTTGACATGTGTGGCTGTAATTTCAAAAAGTGTTTGAGCTGCAACTGACTTCATATTCATATTAATATTTATTCAAATATTGTTTTGTTTCTTTGAAGCGGAAAGGTTTTTGGGGTTATTTTGCTGTTTTCCATCTTAATTTATTCTGAAACTATAACATGGACATTGAAAAATTTCCCTTGTGGGAAACCACTCACAATTATTGAAATACACCTTGTAGTTACAGAGATACAGTCAATTTACTGTGGACATGTCCTTTTCGAGCAGACACACCAAAAAACAGGCTTGGGTTTAAAGGGATAAGAACAAGATGTAGAGCTTTGAACCACTTTAGTGGTTCGGTGCGCGTCGAGTTGGTCTGGTGGTCCCCAAAAATTGTACTGTACCATACAACTTTGGAGACGTCTGTGTGGTACGCTTTGGAATAGGTGGAGCTAATCACTGCGGTCAGCTGAAAAGCCTTGTTTTAATTGGTGGAACATTTCGAGCTGAGTCAGTTTGGGATGGTAACCAATTTAAGAGGAACTCTCCTGTTTCCTGAAAAGGTTACGTAAACAATGACATGAAGTGCCATAAAAGTTGCGTATCTATTTGAGATATAAAATGTATTTGAAGCAGACTTTTTGAAATTTAGATGCATTCTTAATATTTATTGTAAAGAAATAATAAATCATAGTGTTTAGTGTTTAGAGAGGGTGGTACAGCTGCCGCAGTAAACATTAGAATTTTTGAAAATTGAATTCATAGGTCTGCACCAATGTACTATAATTTAGGTTGGGGGTCTCCAATACGTTGCTCGTGTAGCTTGTGAGCTTTCCAAGAAGCTTTCCAAAGACTTAATAAATTAGTGATAGTTTCGGTCGAGAACAACCTTTTAAGTGAACAATGGGATCCATTTAATTTGATTGATTTATTTTTGTAAAGTAATACAAAGCAGAATGATCATGTTTGTGCTGCAGTTGCTTCCTGCAGTGAGTCGACTGATGTGCTGCTGTGTAACCAATAATGTGAGGACAGACAAGGATCATACCACCAAGCAGAGAGGGGCGGGGGTGTGCTCATACACAGATGCACTGAACAGGACGGGGGAGAGGACACTTCAGACCCCTTTTAGTAATGGAAATGTGCCAGAACTGTCCCGCACCGTACTAACCCAGTGGAAACTAGCCTATAAGCTAGATACAATACAATAAAAATGAAAGAAAAACAGAAATGCTATTCAAATAAATTAGACATGTTTTTGTAATAAATCTTTAAAATGTTGCACTTTTTTTTTAAAGTTATTGTCCATTAGCAACAGCTGTTTCCAGTGTTTAACAGTCAATATACAGCTTTTACTTCGTGAAGAAAAACTAAAAGAAAAAGCAACTGGACTCAGTTTTCAATGTGAAGACATTTCCTCTCTTCTCCAAGAGACTTTATCAATTCTGAGATCAACTGGTAGGAGAGCTGAGCTTCTATCTCTAGAGGTAGGAGTTTCCCCTGAAACCAAACCTGATGGACCAGGCTGTTCTGGTTTCATAGATGTTGGTCAAGAAAGGGAGGTGTGACTCCTGATGTGAGAGTCGTTAAGGCTCAGTGACACTGCTATATTCAGGTGCAGAGTCGTTAGTGACACTGCTCCATTCAGGTGTTGTGTTTGTTGTTCTAGGGTGAAGCTCTTTAGATTTAACTTTAAGAAAACTGTTGTAAATACTAGGCAACATGAATCTGAGGCCACCTCCTCTGTTCAACGAAGGCTTTTCCATTTTCACAAAAATGTCTGCCTTCACCCCTCTCTCAAACCATCTGTCCTTTCTCTTTGAGGAGGAGGTGAACTGCAGACTCAGGTCCTCCAGGATTGTCTCTTCTTTGCTGATACATCCTCTTGTGCAGCTGTTGTTTAGTTTCTCCAACACAACTGTCACTGCACTCTTCACTAAACTACATTACTCTGTTTGTGAGAGGGGGTCTTTAGGATGGACCAGTTTTGACGCAACGTGTTCCCTGGTTTAAAGTGGACTGAAATGTTGTGTTTGTAGAAAATCCTTTTAAGTTTTTCAGTTTTTAAACCAGACACATAAGGGATAACTACACCCTTCCCTTTTGTCCATAGTTCCTGTCTGTTTGGTGTCTGTGTCCTCTTGGGTTTGTTGAAGGTCCATTTGGGGTATCCACAGTATCTCAGGGTTTTACGAATGTGTTGTTCTTCTTTCCATTTGCCTTCTGAGTTTCAGGACAAACTCCTCCCTCTAGAGATAGAAGCTCAGCTCTCCTACCAGTTGAACTCAGAATTGATAAAGTGTCTTGGAATTAGAGACAAAACATCTTCACCTTGAAAACTGAGTCCAGATGCTTTTACTCAAACCTTTTCTCCAAGATGACCTGGATGACTGAGAATCTCCACAGACTGACTGTGGATACAGGTCTAGTAATACATATGTGGTAAAACAAATAAGTTATTTAAATTTAACGAATAAGAAATGTATGAGACTGGTTGAAACATTAGAATTCTGTAATGATGAATGTCTGATCTGTAAATACTTAGCCTAAGAACTATACCGTAAACTTCGGTTTGGCTGAGCAACGCTTAGGGTTAAATAACTTATTAGTGTTATACAAGGTTGCCATCTGGTGGTTACTTAAAAGAGATGCAGGGTTCATTGTTGTAAAATCAGATCCACTTTTGGCTGCAGAGAATGAATTAAGTTTGTTTGTGAAAGTTAGTACATGATAATAAACATGTTCTGCAAGTATTTACGGAACTTTTTTATTAACAGAATGATGTTTGCATAGATCCAAAGGAGAGGACCTCAGTCTGCCACAATATTAACGCAAAAATAATTCTGAGTTTTAAAAGAAAGCAAAAACCAATACAATATTTATTCAACATGTGTTGCACATTTTGATGATGGTTTATTAATAATATTATATTAGGTTAACTGGCCGTTTTTTCTACTGCAAGTCACGAAGTTTCAAACATATAGAGTTACTATAAATAATAGCAGTAAATTGTTACAGTATTTTGACATTGTTTATCTGTCTGTCAAACTATAGAACCCATTCTATGGTTATATAAAGTAACTTAATCAATAAAACATAGTTCAGATTACAGATTTATTCTTTTATTCTGTTTCTGTCAGAGCAATAAAAAACATGTCACATTACAGACAGTATTAACCACTTTCTGCTACATACCAGCAGATGGCGCTTTGGAGCAAGACATTTTAGAACATAACTGTTGTTATGTACAATATGTACTTCTCTTTGCAAAAGTTGCTTTAAATTATTTTGACAGATTGGCTCTAAAATATGAAAGGTCTTATTTTTATAACATTTACATATATATATATAATGTTTGTAACTTTATGGAATAATGACAAGTCATAATAGCAGCTTTGCACATTAAACATTATTTTCTGTGACTTTAAATAGTCTCAGACCCCTTGTTTTAAAAGGTAGCCTATGGAAATCTATTACTTTGTCATTTAACTATTGCTCAAAATTTTTTGAATTAATTATGATGGCTTTTTATGGATTAAAAAGTACGTAATAATCCAATGACATGCCTATAGCCAGCTGTATTGAAATTCCAAATCTCTCAAGACTTGCAAGACTGCCCTTTGTTGAAATGTATATTTATCAGTGTTTTCCAAAATAAATATATCTAAATATATAAGCTCACCAATTGTAGAGCCATAGGAATCATTTCTTCCTTTGTCATGAATAGGACAAAATGGGATATTTTTTTCAAATTAATAGCTGGTTATTAAAATAAAATATAGGCTAATAAAAATATATTTTATTATCCATTTTCATATTATAGTATATAATATACTGTATAGTGTTGGAGGTTTTCAAGGATTGTAATAATGGTGGTGTAATGACATTTGGTGACAGCAGGTGGCAAAGTGAACATAATAATGCAGTTTCCCGTCTAAAGCCTATGGTAGACACACATAACAAGGTAAGAGAGAAAGAGGGGAATTATATTGAGCAAATGACCCAAGCCAAAACATTGACCCCGGGTCTCCGCAGTGTGGGGTATGCACTCTGACAGATGTGCCACTGAGGTGCCCCAACACACTACATTCTGGACAGATATAAAGAGAATGACATTTTTACTGTAATTGCCAATTCTGGTACATTTTAACTTAAAGGTGTTACAGAGAATGTTTTTGACAACAGAGAAACCAAACACTGTTAGGGATTAAATGAGCACATGCGTAAGAACAGCCCCCCTCTTACACAGCTCATTTCGAGAGAACGCCTCTCAAATCTCATGCACAAGTATTGATATACAAGACTTTGTGTGGTAGCTGATTTAAAATGACATTATCAGAACTACAATGAGATTAAGAAACGTTGAACATTTGAGTAGCATACTTAAAATTGGGAATTTGGGAAAGACACAAACAGGCACTTTGATAATGCTACGAGTAAGAGTGGGAGTCTAACTTGCTGGACAGTATTCCCATTATTAATCGTAGCATTACCAAACTGCCTGTTGCTGTCCAGCAGAAATCTGTTGACGGACATGTCAGTAGGAAGCATTGATTGTAAATAAAATGGATGTAATCCACCCATTGGTCCCCTATTTACCGATATTGTCATTATGACAGGGCAACAAAGTGGAAAAACTACTGTGCTCAGCTGCTGTCAGTGCAGAGAGTGGATTATTAGTTGTTTGGCTGATAGGACTAAAGGACAAGGAGACACCCCTGCACTGTGTTTGTTCAAAGAGAAAGAGTGGATTTATGTTATTAACCTATCTCTGTCCCTGTCTCTGTCCTGATAGAGACACATGACAACTGTTAGAAACACATTAATAGAAACATCTGATTTTATAAAAAATAAACCTGTGATAGTTGTATTCAAGTCATAATGAAGCCAGAATAAAGTTGCATTAGTCGATGAAAGCATACACTCATTGGGGATTACAGTCACCAACAAAGACTACATTTTAAAGTGTAATTCACTGTTTGGAGCGCAGTAGCATAGATGGTAGAGCGGTCATCCTATAACCAGAAGGCTTGTGGTTTGATTCCCACTCTCCCCAGTTCACACACAAGACACTTAACCCACCTTAAATAACAGTGTTTGTAATACTCTGGCAGGATGTGGGGATATTTCCCTGCCACCTCTCTCCTTTCGTCTTTGCAAAGGGTGCACACCACATGAACAGTTCTCTCCTGCAAGACTACCTCTTCCACCTCCCTTGTTTATATTTGAGTTTTACTGGCAACATTTTGAATTAATTTCATCATTTATCATTGTGCAGTGGCTCAGTGGTACAGTGGTTGTCTCTCAACAGGAAGGTTGGTGGTTCGATTCCCACTCTCATACTGTTGTTGTATCCTTGTCCAAGACACTTAACCCACTTTGCCTCCAGTGGTGTTCCAGCTCTGGGCACTGCTGAATAGAAGCCTAATGTAAGTTGCTTTGGATAAAGTGTCAGCTAAATGTAAATGTAAATCATCTGTAATAAATATTTTTTTATGTAACAGATTTGATCTTTGGATTTTTAATCACTGCTCCCTTGGGTTGAATTTTTAGTTCTAAGTGGCAAAGTTGACCTCACCCGGCCACATACAGATTGCAGGGTTCGGTAGGACATCAGGTTGTAGAGCGGTTATCCCAAAACCAGAAGGTTGGTGGTTCAAGTCCCGCTCTCCCAATTTATACTACTGTTGTGTCCTTGGGCAAGACACTTAACCCACCTTCAGTAACGGCCGTTGTAATACTCTGGCCTGGGGTCCGATGACCCCTGTAGTCCGACTTCCTTAGGACAGCGTGCCAGGTGTGAGACAGCATATGCAGCCTCTTGTCATGGTTCATTGTCCTCGGGGCTTGTTTACAGACAGTTCGGACTTTTGGACCAAATGCAATGAAACACACAAAGATGAGTGAACAAAAGGAAATGGGGGAAACAGACAATCTCATAGATTGCACTGTTTTACGTTTTGTAGAATGGGATATACTGACACCAATGAATGCAACTAATACAGACAAATCTAATAATCTAATATCTAATAATAGTCCTGTCTATCAGTCATTTTATTAATAGTCAAAGTCTGAACTTTAAATTATCAAAAGTAAAAGAGTATTTAAATCCTTTCTAGTTTTAGTTCAAGTTTGAGTGTGATTGCAGTAACAGAAACTAGGTTCAAAGAAAGAGACACATCAAGTTAAGATGGATGGTATAGATACAAAATTGAAATGTAAACTTGTTAGCAATATGGCAACTGTTGTCCATCCATCCATCCATCTTCTACCGCTTATCCGGGGTCGGGTCGCAGGGGCAGCAGTCTAAGCAGAGAAGCCCAGACTTCCCTCTCCCCAGACACTTCCTCCAGCTCTTCCGGGGGATACCGAGGCGTTCCCAGGCCAGCCGAGAGACATAGTCCCTCCAGCGTGTCCTAGGTCTTCCCCGAGGTCTCCTCCCGGTGGGACATGCCCAGAACACCTCCGGGTATATAAGTGTGAACCACCGCGGCAGCGGTCGCGGCAGCCGTCATCGCGTGAAGACCTAAGAGAGTAAAGACCATCGACTCTACCTGCACTCGACTCCACCGAGCAGGGCACTTGAGTATTGCACTTTTTGTACCAATTGTTTGCACTTAAAACTTACTATTTATACTTTACTCTCTACTGTCTATTGTTTTTTCTGCTCCTCTTCAATGTGTTTTCAAATTCCTACTGTCATTTCTACACGGACATTTTCAAGGAGATGCAACCATAACAATCTGCATG
>JALDNG010000093.1:870000-947500 GCA_024349245.1 Neodontobutis hainanensis | reverse complement strand
TTCCATCTTTCCCTCTTTTTTTACCCACATCTGCCTTAAGCAGTGCAGTAAAAGCAGACGCTGACTGAACCTTTTCCAGAAGACTGTTTTTTACAGATAAACCAAAGAAAGATTGCTTCATTGATACGAGGTTTGCAGAAACCTGTGTAAAAATCAGTCTACTCCCTCTACTAAGCAAAGTGATGAAAATAAATTGTTTTTGAACAAATTCATAAATATTTTTCCAACAAGGGCTACTCCACATGCACTGCTTTAACTCACATGACAGATGCACGGTTAGAGGATATAGAACAGGTTAGTAGTAGACTGTTAAAGAGGCTCGGGGTGGAATCAGAGTCAAAAAGGCGAAACAGAGCATTGAGTTTTGACATTCTTTGAACCACAACAATAAGTGTAAAATGAAATGTGTAAAGAATAGAGCCCACCTCGAGAGTTGAGTCCTTTGGCAGTTCTTAATGCCAGATTTTTGGGAACTGTCCAAAGCCCAGGAATCTTTGCAGCTGTTTGCAATCGCAGGGAACAGGCCATTCTCTGACATCACTTACCTTCTCAGGCTAGTCTATCCCATGGCTTTGACAACACCCAAGGACCAGTCTATGTGCGGGTTATGCTGCAGAAGCCAAGGAAAGCCCAGGATCAGTGGATGTTGTGGAGATTCAACTAAGTGAAAGCTTAATGTCTCTGTGGGGCCATCTGAAAAGGAGAAGGTAACAGGAGTGGTGTTGTGTGTCACTTGCCAGAGGATCTTGCCATTGAGGGCCGTGGCAATCAAGGCTTTAGCAAGTGGTGGAGAGTTCAGACCTGGTTCATTGGCAAGAGTTGCATTAGCTCCAGAGTCCACCAGCACCACTTGAGTCTTAGGGGATCAAGGAGATGTGAAAGTCACAACTGGCATTGGGCAAGATGGAATTAAAGATACTTGCATTGGGCTCACCAGTACCCTCCCTGTTACTGATGAGCCTGGTCTTTTCCTAGGCAGCGTGCAATGAACTGTCCCAACTAAATGCAGTAGTTTCATCTACCCTCCAGAAATCTGCACTGTCTCTCAGCTGGGGTCAGATGTGTGTGGCCAAGCTGCATGGGTTCAACAGGTGGCTCCACTGGTGCCTCAGTCACTCGAGACAGTGGTGGAGCAGCTGAGGAGAGCCAAGATTTGGAGACATCTCAGGTGAAGAGGGGGCGGAGCTGTCAACTGATCACCCCATGGTTATGAGTTGGATACGATGGCGGGGGACAAAGCTGGACAGACTTGGCAGGCCCAAATGTACTGTGAGGGTCTTTTGGGAATGTTTGGCAGACCTCTGTCAGAAAGATCTTTAACTCCCACCTCCGGCAGAGCTTCGACCAGATCCCGAGGGAAGTTGGAGACAGTGAATCCAAGTGGACCATGTTCTCCACCTTCATTGTCGATGCGGCCACTCAAGAACTGTGGCAGTAAAGTCTCTGGTGCCTGTCTGGCTGCATCCCCCGAAACCCGGTGGTGGACACCATAAGTAAGGGATGCCGTCAAGCACGCCTCTACAATAACGCGTGGTAGTTGGGGACAGTGCATCTGGACTGGCAGACCAAGGTGGTGGTGCCTCTTTTCAAGAAGGGGGACCGGAGGGTGTATCCAACTACAGAGCGATCACACTCCACAGCCTCCCCGGGAAAGTCTATGCCAG
The DNA here is from genome assembly GCA_024349245.1 of Neodontobutis hainanensis. Lineage (NCBI taxonomy): Eukaryota > Metazoa > Chordata > Actinopteri > Gobiiformes > Odontobutidae > Neodontobutis > Neodontobutis hainanensis. The sequence continues at coordinate 945,836 of JALDNG010000093.1, read as the reverse complement.
GGTAGTGCAGAGGAGAATGCAGTAAGTCAGACCTGTTAATGGTGCATGTTGGACTCCGGCAGGACTGCACTTTGTCACCGGTCCTGTTCATTATCTTTATGGACAGGATTTCTAGGCGCAGCCAGGGGCCGGAGGGAGTCTGGTTTGGGGACCACAGGATCTCGTCTCTGCTTTTTGCAGATGATGTTGTCCTGTTAATAATAATAATAAAAATGGATTAGATTTATATTGCGCTTTTCTCCCAAGGGACCATGGGACTCAGCCTTACAGGCCATCCATTATTCATTCACTCCACAGTCACACTGGTGGTGGTAAGCTACATGAGTAGCCACAGCTGCCCTGGGGCAGATTGACAGAGATGTGGCAGCCATTTCGTGCCTACGGCCTCTCCGACCATTACCAAGTACATTCACTAAACATTCTTACACATTTGTATGAGGTGGGTTAAGTGTCTTGCCCAAGGACAACAACGACAGTATGAACTGTGGGGAGAACAAGAGTCAAACCGGCTACTTCCGGTTGAAGGACGACCACTCTACCACTGAGCCACTGCTCAGCCACTGTTGGCTCCATCAAGTCGGTTTCGGATGCCTCCTGGTTGCCTCTCTAGGGAGCTGTTCCGGGCATGTCCCACCAGGAGGAGACCCCAGGAAAGACCTAGGACACGCTGGAGGCACTATGTCTCTGGCGCTGGCCTGGGAATGCCTCGTTATCTCCCCGGAAGAGCTGGAGGAAGTGTCTGCGGAGAGGAAAGTCTGTGTGTCTGCTTAGATGGCTGCCCCCGCGACCCAGCCCCAGATAAGTGGTAGAAGATGGGTGTGTGGATGGAAAACAGCAATTGGGTCATTTTAACCTCATTGAGAAATAAATAAACTCAAAAGTGTGTCCTGAAAACAACCCACATAGTACACAATAGTAAATTTCTGCCTTTAAATGAGAAACAATATGTATACTATACCCATCCATCAATCCATCTTCTACCGCTTATCCGGGGCCGGGTCGTGGGGGCAGCAGTCTAAGCAGAGAAGCCCAGACTTCCCTCTCCCCAGACACTTCCTCCAGCTCTTCTGGGGGGATTCCACGGCGTTCCCAGGCCAGCCGAGAGACATAGTCCCTCCAGCGTGTCTTAGGTCTTCCCCGAGGTCTCCTCCCGGTGGGACATGCCCGGAACACCTCCCTAGGGAGGCGTCCGGGAGGCATCCGAAACAGATGCCCGAGTCACCTCAGCTGGCTCCTCTTGATGTGAAGGAGCAGCGGCTCTACTTTGAGCTCCTCCCGAGTGACCGAGCTCCTCACCCCATCTCTAAGGGAGCGCCCTGCCACTCTGCGAAGAAAGCTCATTTCGGCCGCCTGTATCAGGGATCTTGTTCTTTCGGTCATGACCCAAACTTCATGACCATAGGTGAGAGTAGGAACGTAGATCAAAACTCCTCCACTGGAGGCAGGAGCTCTCCACCAACCTGGAGAGGACAAGCCACCCTTTTCCGACTGAGAACCATGGTCTCAGACTTGGAGGTGCTGATCCTCATCCCAGCCGCTTCACACTCGGCTACAAACCGCCCCAGTGCACACTGAAGGTCCTGGCTTGATGGAGCCAACAGGACAACATTATATGCAAAAAGCAGAGACGAAATCCCGTGGTCCCCAAACCAGACTCCCTCCGGCCCCTGGCTGCGCCTAGAAATCCAGTCCATAGAAATAATAAACAGGACCGGTGACAAAGGGCAGCCCTGCCGGAGTCCAACATGCACCGGGAACAGGTCTGACTTACTGCCGGCAATGCGAACCAAGCTCCTGCTCCGGTCGTACAGGGACCGAACAGCCCTTAGCAAAGGGCCCCGGACCCCATACTCCCAGAGCACCCCCCACAGGGCACCACGAGGGATACAGTCGAATGCCTTCTCCAGATTCACAAAGCACATGTGGACTGGTTGGGCAGACTCCCATAAACCCTCCAGCACCCTGGAGAGGGTATAGAGGTGGTCCAGTGTTCCACGACCGTGACGAAAACCGCATTGTTCCTCCTGGATCTGAGGTTCGACTATCGGCCGCATTCTCCTCTCCAGTACCTTGGCATAGACTATACATTTTATTGAATGTACATCTTTCACTTGATTGAGAAACACAACATTGCCACATTTGTTGGGATAATTTTTTTTTTGATGAACATTATTATATTATTCTGTGATTAATACTTATGAAGGTTTGTGCAGATTGATTAGGGTAGCTCATGTCACTGTGAATAAGAACGGCTACTCATCAATGTCAATCATATATCAGTGTCTAATTGAGGTTCTCTGATTGGTCACAAAAGAATGTCAAGGCTGGGAGTGCCCTGGTGCTGCTGCTGCCAGTTTTGAAGCATTTTGGCAAGGTATTTATCACCTTCAACATTATGTGGAAGTAAAATATAAAAAAAACGTTACAGAAAGGAATAGGAGACTGACCATGAACTCAAAATTTGGATTACCTCTGTCCCTGGCGAAGATTCTAAAGCCCATTATTATTATATTAAGTATTACACCGAAAGCACTTGCTCAATTTTGGACAATGAACCTCTCCGGGAGCTGAGGAGATTTGATTTGTAGCTGTATTAGCCACTTAAAGTGGCTCCCTTATAGTTCGTGTTACAACAGAATATTTTGAGTTTACACTGCACCCAGTTTGTTATTACTTTAAATACACTTAAATATAGTTGGTTGTGGCTGTGTGTGTATAGGTTTGTAGCCTGTGTATACAACCTGTCATGTCTGCAGCACGGAGTTGATTTTATTTAAACAATAGGTCAGGCACAGATTATTTGGTTGATGTAAAGTCATGCAAGTTATAACACATATTCTCCATTGCATATGGTAGTGGGGTATATATTTAAATGGAAGTTTATTATTTATGCGGATTTTGATGGGCTAGAACAGTGACTTTGATTTGGCAATCCTGCCCCTGGTGGTTTGAGGGGCTATTAGGAAGTTTTAGTCAGTTCAAGTGTGGAGACAGCTAATAAAAATAACAGGTAAAATTGGTCCAACAGTAGTGGATCCCAGATCCCTTTTACTTTTGAAGGGAATGTAAAACAAATCAAGTGGTGCTTTACTGTCTTTACAACAACAATGACCTTCTTTGTAATAACTTTTTATCTTATGAAATTAGTCCTATTATTTAAAATGTGCACATGGATATGGTACTATATAAAATGATAATGGTATTAAGGCTACTGTTTGAGTTTGAACATTCAGGGTCGAGGGCCACGCAAATGCAATCCTCGCACTGGAAATGAGTCTACTTCACAATAGATGTTAGTCTGCCTCAAGCGGGTACATGATTATTAAAATATAAAAGGTAAATATTGACATAGTTCATATTTGAAAATAACAACAATAATCGTAAGCTTCTGAATAACGTTTCACTTAGCTAGCTCCAAAAGTTTCTCTTGTTAGTAAAGCAAGTTGTGTATCCTACTGTTTTATTGTGGGTAGATAACAGATAAATGTACATGCACATACACAAAATTGGTTTTAGAGAGAACACCATGTAGATTAATTTTGTTTGAACCCACTTTCACCCTGATATGGCCTCCCTAAACAAGAGGTGTTTCTGACTGAAACAATCCCAACATGAGTGACTCTCGTTCAAAGAACCAGACTTTTACAAACGTAAACGTAATAATCTAAGCTGTTGTTCCAACTACACACAACTCAACGCGACACATTTCAGAAAATTACAAAAAAAGACTTGCTCCATGTATTTTTGGACAGATAGTCATCTGGTCAGCCTGCATATACTTTTATATACAGGCTAAAAATGAAGTCTGAATTTATTAAATGTTGACAAGTTTCATATTGACTTATGGTGCTTTTAATTATTCAAGCTATGTTTCCTTTTCTCATTGACACATTGTCTTACTGTTTAGAAAATCACAGTTTACACTTGTGCAGAGCTACACTTCATGCAACATTAAATTCAATCTTTTGCAATATACATATTCATAAATGAGGCTTGTGGAGTAAATGAACATTTGAAAATGAATGATGTCTTACTAAACTAACTAATAGCGCTGTCAGCAGTTTTCTCTCAAGGGTTTCACGCTGCAATGTGGGCCATTTGTGATTACACAAGTCATCGAGGAGTCAGAATGAGTGTTTAATGCAGCTTTCGGACATAGATACGTACAAATATAAAATATCAGTCTCTTGAAGTGGTGATGTTTAATGTAATGCCACTTTGGCTTTAAATTAAATAAAAGCAGAGGGGGCATCAACATTTTAAAACGTGAAAAGCCATTCATCAGTCACAGCTAAACTTTTTCAACACAGCTTTGGAGCGTTCAGGATGTTGGTGTCGGTCAGACGTAAAATAATACTGCGTCAGCTTTTCTGTGTAGTGTGACCTGGATTTGAACTCAGCTTGAACTTCTGCTAAACTCTGCAGCGGGACATAAAGAGGAGTCAGCAGCGTTTATTTAAAAAAGGTTGTTTTTAGGGACACATGGACAAAAACACGTGTCTGATTCAACACACAGAGAGCTCTTTGTCTGAATAGATACATGTGTCTTTAAAGGTTTAGGGAAAGCATAAAGATGAACTCTTTGTGACCCTGCTGTGACCTCCATGTGACCCTGCAAAACATGAAGTGATTCTGACTGATACTAACATTTACCTTCAATCCCAACACCTCAAATAGCTTCATGTTGAGTTGGCTTTTTTAAAATAAGATTTTTACTTTGGCTTGATCTTTAGAAAAAGCATGGACACTTAGACAAAAGGCACTTTGTCTATGTGTTGAATTGAATCATTTTATTTTAATATGTTAATTTGTAAAGCTGGACTTGTTTATGTGTCGGTCTTTTGTTTGACAGTGTCATATAATATATATATATATAATAGTGGTTGACACATAAAAATAATATTCATATTAATTAATGCTTCAGGAAATGTCCTAAATCTTGACTTAAATATATTTAAAGGTTGCCATGATAAAAGCTGTCCAAATTCTCCCCTGAGTATGAAAGGCCTCAATGATTCCTTGACATGTTTTACTGAATGGTCAGGAGCTTACAGGAATCCTACAAATCCATGATGTTTGTATTGAGTTTGCATCAACCATCAAGACTCTGCTCTAGAGCCACAGCATCTTATGTCTGACTTTTTATTTCTTACTGGTAAAGCTTGCTGCAGTAAAACACCGCTTTGTGCACATTTATTTACATTGGTGAAAAACAAAACTTAAAGCTATGGCTAATTTGGATAAATCCATAATGCTTTTGGCAGAGAGTAAAGTCTAAGATAGGAATGGCAAAAAGAACATCAGTGGAGCTTTAAAGGTGCAATAGACAGAATTGGTCTTAAGTGAATGTCAAACCCAGGATGTGCATTCAATGAGTGCAATTAGCTTTATGGGAAAAGACAAGGGCATATTGTTTTGGAATTATAAAATTCAACCCGTAAAGGAACAGCATAGATTTATTGCTTTCAGATACTATGGCCATATCGTAACAAATCAAATATAGGACAAAACCATAAATGTATCTGACCATCCTACTCAGGCAAAGCTCCGAAGACAATGTTCCCAATTAAGACAATTGATAAAATAGTATACTCAAAAGTACTTACTACAGTCTTCATAGTATATAAACACTCTCCTATGCCTCTATCATTTCAAAGTCTTAAAACCCAGAAACAACACAAGTGCACCATTTAAAGCTCCATTCACAAAATCCATCCAAAATATTGCCTACCCCGGCTTTAATTGGTTTGACAAATAAGCCATCAATCCGACAGGTCATTGTGCCATAGAAGCATTAACAAACATTGAATATGAATGAATAGAAATGAGCATTTAACCACTTTTGTAGACAAACTGAATGACTGACCTTTGACCTTGCACTGCTGTGCCCAGTGTTTGACCCCAGACTGACCCCGCAGCACAGGAAGTGAACTCAGTGGTTTTGGTTTTGGCAGGAGTGTATGTGAAGTGGACGGTTCTTGGCTAGAGGCTGCTGCTGACTGTTCCGTGTGTGACCTGAGCAAAATGGCTGCTGCGCTTCTGGAACACTCTCCTAAGATGGAGGATGTGGAGATATGTGGTCCTATTAAATTGTATTGATAGTGCCTCAACGTTTAGGTTTTGTGCAGGAATCTTGCTGTTAAAAGTCTGTCATATTTACAAGACAATACTGTGAAATGAAAACTCTCAAATCTATTATATAACCTTTATTTCTAACAGATACAATATGTTGAAAAAAAAACACAAAAGAAAATTTATAATATACATTTTTTTTAATTCATATATCTATCTAATATTGCAGTAAAAAGGAGAAAACAGTGACTTTTATTGTCACTCATTTGATGCACATTTAGTGAAATGGGAAAATAAACATCATCAGCTGTTTCCTTCATTGTTAGGCTAGGGCAGAGTACAGCTGTTAAAGTTGCTAAAAAAGGATCCCAAACATCCAGAAATATTTGAAGCAGCCACAGTATATCTTAATATGAAACTAAACATGCAAGAAGAGTGGATACGGATTCAATATTGGGAATTTCTGAAACTCCAGCCGCAGGTAATTGTAGAGCAGAATGGGGACTGTGATGGGTGCTGTGATCCTTGTTGCTAGATTTAAAACCTACGTCTTGTGTCACTGTGTATGTTGCCAGTAATTGTTCTGAATTGATGAGACACAAGTCACAAGAATGAGGTAAAGCAGCTGCAGTGATGTCATCAGTGTAGAGGAACAGGTTGAAGTTGTTTGAAGTCATGGCCCCGCCCCCTGACCCCTCTATGACTCCCGTGTGTGTGAGTGTTTGAGAGCAGACCTTAGGATGAACACCCTCAGGTCAAAGGTCATGGTTGAAGGCCAGGTTGTGGTCAGAGCAGCGCAGGTCCAGTTGAAGGCCAGGTCAGGGTCCTGTCAGCAGTGTTTACACTAAAGCCAAAAGTGTCCGAGTCGAATATGTTTCCAGTTTGATGATTGATTCACTTTCACACAAAATTGCATTATCGATAATATCAGTAGTATAATAAAAATAAACATTAAACAAATAAGACACAATAGAAAATACATGCTGGTAATAATCCATATTGTCAATTAATTTCAAAATAATTCCAAAAAGCCATCCTAATAAATATAAAAATCTTAATTTTTTTTAAAATATTCTGATCTGTTCTGTCACCTTTCCATTAATTTTCCTTTATGCTCACTGAAAAAAAAAAAAAGAAAAACCTTTGTGAAATGATTATTTTGTTTTATTTCACAATTAAATCACATATTCAGCTTTATCAGCCTTTTTTCCAGATGCAGCAACTGCATTACACCATTTTCATTTTAAGCTATTTTTTATTTTTATTTTATTTTACGTAATCTGAACTTTTAATATTTATGTATTTTAAATTGATCATAGTGAATATTGTATTGTCAGATTTTATTACAAAAAATAAAAATACAAAGGTTTTCTTTTCACTCATTGCCAACTCCTCCTCACAATATAAAACAAAAAAAGTAAATGATTTTATGTTTTTTTTTTGCAAATATTCAATTTCAATTTAAATCAGTTTATTTGCAATCTTAATGACTTCAAATAAAGGACATACTAGAAATTAAACTTCAGTATTGTTACCATTATGTCCATCTGAAGGCTGGTTCAGGGCCCTGTGTGAATGTGGGAGCACTGCGCCCCCTGCTGGACACACACACCACAGACTTGGTGTAACCTTACATATCACAGAAATATATTTTATTATTATTCAGTTCAATAGAAGAAGCACAGGGCCAAAGAGAGGGACCAGTCACATGAGCTGTGCCTGTTATTGTGAAGAAGCACACAGTAATACATTTAACAAAATACAAATATTATAAAAAATTATTCAATTCAATAAACTTGAACATTTAGATTTTCCACATACTCGGTCACACACCCAGAATGAAAATATTACATATTTATTTTCATAAATGGTCACTGTTCTGTAAATAAAAACACATTTTATTTCACAATAACTGAGGAAGTCTCTTAAGCCTGTGTGTTTCTATGACAACAATACCAAAACTTACAGGTATTGTGTTGATCCCCAATAATTGACTTGAATTATAGCAATTATAACTTAAATTATAACACATATGACAAAAAGCCTATATGCCCATGCTTTAAATTAAACCTTGTTTCAATGGCATTATCTAGAAAAGTGCTACACAGTAAGGCCTATAAGTGATAACTGTATATTTAATTTTCAAAATGAACAAAGTCTTGCGCTACAGCAAAACCTAACTAATGATCTCAACAGATATAAAAAAAATCTGTGGTCAAACAGAAAAACTTTTTAAAATACTTTTGAAAAGACAAATCATTTTCTCACTCAACAATTATTGAAACTAAAATGACTGCAAAATATGAACAAATAATTATATTTATAACAATTCAGATGGCTACATTTTACAAATAAATATTTTTGTTTATGAAAACTAATAATACACAGAAACATTTTTAGTAGGCTTTCTCTCTTTCACATTTAATATATAAATACAACTATTACAAAATATGACAACAATCAAAATAAATACAAACCGTCCAAATAAGTAATAAATTAATCATATAATAATAATGTAGCAACTTGGGTAACATAAATGTATATTGTTGTGATAAAAAATAAACATTATATCAGACATGCTTAATTAAAAAAACATTTATATTACATTTTTTGTATCTACCATTTAAATTTTCTTTTAAATATGTAATTTGGTTTTATGTATTATATTATTTATTTTTTTTACAGTTTTTTTTTTTTTACAGGTTACAGTTTTTTTTTCACAGGCCTAATGCTTCATTACAGTCACATTAGTCTAGTTTTAATGTTTAACCACATTTATGTACTAAAGAATATGTAAACTGAAAGATAAAAGTAACACCATATATGTGTCAAAATAAATTTAAACATGTATTTCTTCCAGAAAAACTACAGTCAAACACTGTCTGATGTTAAAATGAGGTTATTCATAGATAATACTATTGAAAGGTATTACAACTTTTCATATTGCAAACAATAAGAAAAGAATTTTATGCAAAGATTATAGTTTTGAAATAAGGACAGTAAGAACAATAATAATGATGACACTTTAATAATTACACAATAATAAGCATTAGTGACATGCTTCATTTATTCATTATAATTACATTATATTTCAAAATCTTTTAAATTGTTTGTTCATCAATTACTCTGTAAAACAAATATATGTCAAATAAAATCAAATGAAAACTGAAATATAATTACAGTCATGTAGGTTAATAACTTAACAGTATATAATAAACTCAACATGAACATATGAAAGTTTATATATTTTTAGGTTGTTGTCTTTGACCGGGCCCTGACCCGAGCACTGACCACTGACTAACCCCTCTCTGTTTCCATGGAAACACAATGGCCCAGACTGACCCCCACATGACCCATGCCTCCAGCCGCGGCTGCGCTGATCGCTGCTCGAACCGCCGGTCAGGAGGTCAAAGGTCAGCTGAAGCCACTTTAAAGAGACACAAGAAGGAGACAGATGTTACAGAACAGTTATCTTCTTCACGACATCATCTTCAATTACATCATTGGGTTTTGTCCACACTAACACTTTTTTTATTGTAACATGTTATTTTCTTTGCGTTTTTTGTTTTCATGTACAACACATACGTCTCTCTGTCTCTCGTCTGATGCACAATGTCAAAGAAAAACCAACAGTTCATTCAAAATAATAAATGTCATCATTTCTAAATTGTTTTCATTTAATTTAAATACTTTAAACGTTATTTTATTTAAAAACAAGAACGTATTAAAACACAAATGTGTGAACACAGACCCAAAGTAATGTGGGCATGTCTAACTCATTTTCATTCAAACTTGTCATGTACAGTTTAAAGATATGTCACAATTGTGCTGTTCTCCTTCTGACAACTCACTAACATTAGTTTGACCGTTTGACCATCGCTCTCCAGTACTATTACTGATACATTGTGGTCACTAGACTTTCAGACATTACTACAAAATGGTGTAACCACTAAACTTGAAACAAACAACTTCAAATGAATCCAAAAATATATGTAATCAGCTGACTTCAAGGGCCAAACAAAACATTTATGCAGCCCTCAGTGTCTTCTGCTGCAAGATCCAGGTTTGACACAAGAGAATCGGAGAAAATGGCGAAAGGAAGAAGAGAGAAGTGTGGTCAGTCAAAAAAACATGGTCTGAATCCGAGAAAGTGAGACAGATGAAGTGTGAGAGGTCAGGGGTCAGCAAGGGGCTCTTGTGAGGGAATGTCTGTTCTTTGTAAAGAGGTGTGTCCTGTGACCTTTGCCCTCTGGACTTCCCCTCTGAACAGAAGTAGAGGGTAAACACACACAGACACAAAATGGCTGCTTAGTGATGGGGCTGTCTTTAAAAAGCTTCAGCAGCGTTTACACTAAAGCCTAAAGTGGAATATTTTATTATATAGAAAATTGTATTTTCAATCATTCCAGTAGTAAAATTAAAAAATAAAAATAAAAAAAGAATGCAAATGAAAAAAAAAAAGACATAATTTCTAACCAATTACAAAAGGCCGCTCTAGTATGTATAAAATATATATATATATATATATATATATATATATATATATATATATATATATATATATATATATATATATATATATATTAAATAATATATATATATATATATATATATATATATATATATATATATATATATATATATATATATATATATTCTTTTTTTTTTTTTTTGGGGTAGTCTGTTAAAGATGAAAAAAAATAATGAGGATTGAAAAATTTAACTAATATATATCACAAATGCATCTTTTCAATTTATTATTAATGTTTTTAAATGCAGCAATTAAAGCACATATTTTTTATGCAATTTTTTAAAATCTAATATGTGTGTACTTTATTTTTATCATATTGATATAATTTTTTTTTTATAGAAATACTGTCCCGACAGATGATATTTCAAAATATGTACCAAAGTTCTATTTTCATTTTTTGCAAAATCCTCGTCTCAACAACAAACAAAAAAGGATTTAAATTAATTTTTTTTTCCAGTCATCCAGGTCATCTTGAAGAAAAGGTTATAGCAAAGGCATCTGATCTAGGTTTTTAAGGTGAAGACGTTTCATATCTTGTTAGATAAATATAACAAATTATTTTTTGAAATGCAACAATTTTTTGCAATCTTAGTTGCTTTTACAGTCTTTTCACAAAAATGAAAAAAACTAAACAGTTTTGTGTAGCATGGCCCAGGTAATCTTAGATATATTTTCCTGCAGATGGCGTCAGTGAGCAGCACAGAATTCTTGAATCTGATTAATGTTGTAGGATGTCTGTGAAGGTTCTCAGTCATCCAGGTCATCTTGAAAAACGGTTAAAGTAAAAGCATCTGGACTCAGTTTTCAAGGAATGTTTTGACTCAGTTTTGAAGGGGAAACTCCTCCCTTTGGAGATATAAGCTCAGTTCTCTTACCAGGTGATCTCAGAATTGATGAAGTCTCTTTGAATGAACCTTTTTTCAATGTTGTAGATTAACAATTGTATAAAGTGCTAGTGTTTGTTGCTCAGTAGAGGCAGTTCATATTCAGAAACCTGTGTCATAAATAATATTATCACAATATCACAAGGACACACAGGGCTGCTCCGGGCCAAGGCATGGCTCATGTTTATGGAGGTTTGGTTCATTCTCAGGTTGGAGTTGATTGAATCCCGCTTCACAATATTATATTGTTATTATTTGTAGGTTATGAAAAAGCCTACCAAAAGTAAGAGTGCAGGGAAATACTATGCAAAGGAAAATAAAGATTGATTAGGGATAAAAAAGATCTCTTTAAGACATTTGAATTTAGTGCAAGGGGGCATTATCATTTTTTTCTATAGACATTTTCTGATGACCCCAAAGTTCCCTCCAACATCAGCGACATTCTTTGAGATGTGTGAGTTCACAAACTGACAGAAATCCATTTAGTACCTCTCAAAGCCACTGTTTTACTCATTTAAAGAATATGGCTTTGCCCTGATTGGATAAAATGACTCAGTGATAGGCGGTTACTCAGAGGTTGGTTACAATCCATTTAGATCCAGGTTTTCATCTAAATGACCATCCTTTAGTGTTTTTACAAGACCAATTGCAAACGCTGGACCTTAGCATGATCAAAGCAATCTGCATTGACATGGAGGTACAGTATATTTGCTAGTTTGGTCAAGGCGCTGTGAGCCTACAGTTCGCTACAGTCAAACTTAAATTTTCTGGTATGAATTTATTCTTTAATTACTAACAATATATTATATAGAACCCAAGAAAATATTGAATTTCTCCATGCTGTTCTACTTTCTGTACATAGCCAGAAGCCGATTGCTGTCTTGGATATGGCTGTTACGTCATCGTTTTCTCTTAGGGCATTGTCTTCACAGATTACACAATACTGAAGGGGGTGCCCCAACGTTTCTGTTTTCCTGTAAAAGACTGGCCAAACCACAGCCACAAAAAAATACGTTGCTGTGGAAACAGCAGCAGATGTGTTTTCATCCACCGAGGATTTTTCTGCAGAGGCACTGGCACATTGCCCTCTTTACAGATTTTTGTGAAAATGGAGTACTCCTCTACAGTGTCTCTCTGAGCCAGTCAAGCGCTGCCTCGTCCGTCTCTGTTTGTCCCATTACACAGACAGACAGAGAAACGCTGATCTACTCTAACTTTATTTTGAAGGCAAACGTGCAGAAGGGGAGTAGGGGGAGGAGGAAGAGGAGTAATGATGGAAGGATAGAGTGAGAGAAGGAGAGGGAGGGAGGAGGCAGATGAATGGTGCTGCTGGACAGTATTTCATGTCCGACTGTGCCGCCTGCCAGTGGGCTCGCAGCGGGATCGTGTGTTTGTGTGCCGCTGCTGCACGCATACCAGCGCGTGTGTGATGTGTGTGTACAAAGTGTGAGTGTGTAAACCCACTGTGAGATTAATTCAACCCAATTAATTGGCAGGAGATTAAAAATGAGACGCAGCTGAGCACATCTCTCCGTCTGAACATGACTCCTTCACGTCTTTGGCTGTGTCGTTATTCCACGTTTTTCTTTTCCTGTTTATTGCTTCTGTTAGTGTGAATCCATCTTCTTAAGGTGCTTCTCCAGACCTGAGACCAGACACTGTCCTGTAAGGCTATTAGGCACAAACAGGCTAGTATGGAAAGAGTTGTATTGCATTAGATTGTATTGTAACGTAATGGATTGTATCCTTTATTATACATGCAGCTGCAGCATCTAATTGCTAATAGTTTGTTGTTAACACATGCTCAAGTGAGAATCTTTATTTGTGCATCTAATCTGATCATTACACAAAAGTAAAAACGTTTCTGTTTTTTAAATAAATTACACCTTTTTTTGATAAACGTCATATTCTAACAAAATACACATTTCCACAGGGGCAGTACTGTGTGGTTCAAGTCATGGCATGTTTCCATTACCAACAGGGGTCCAAAGTGTCCCCAAAAAGCTTACTGTACCACTTTGAGGGTCGGCCAAGGGTCTCAAGCAGCAGTTCAAAAATGTCAAAGTTCCCGTAGCAGACACCCCTCTCCTGGACCCAGCAGACTGGATACACGTGCCTCTTGAAAGGGTGACCTGACCCGTACTGTAACCCACATTGAAAACAAGCTGTTGATGCATCTCTCTACAAATAAGGAATTAATTTCTAATACATTGAAATAAACACTGGACAATGACCTGTTTGTGATTGATGTGATAAGTCAATTAAACAAATAACAATCCAGGAAGTGTCAAGATGATTTCACAGTATACATATTTTACTGTGACATGCCCTTGGCCTTGTGTGGTTAAGTAGTCGTGATGATGTAACACTACTGACAGACCCACCCTTCAATACAGCAGGACGTGTCTTTTTGTGGTTAGCTGCCACGGGGAAGCCATGCCCTGGAAAGAGCTACATACACAATATAACAAAATCTGCACAGCCACAGACAGATGGTGGGTTGAGGTGGAAGAAATGGCTTTTCGTAAGATGCCACGCAGAGACCACAGCGATAATAAAATATGGTTTTATGTGAGATACAGTGTTTTGTCAGTGACCTTTATCGAGAGCGGAGTTGGACCAGATGAAGCCAACGGCTTATGGTGAACGAGGACGGGCTCTGCGGGGCCACACGCTGACTGCTGATTGGTTCTCGGTTGGTTGAGCAACTCAATTATTTGCTCTAATACAAGTAACACCATGAGACCTCCAATGGCCCACTATTAACACACAGCTCTGAAACACGCTGCATGACACCACTGTCGTCAAAAACACTAATGAATAGGACTGTTTTGCTTTACATATTTGAATCATATTCTGTAAGTTAATATTTATCTTTCATGTTGATGTATATTTGCCAAAAATGGGTCAAATATTTTAATAATTGTCTATTTACAAGGATTCTTTGCTTGACCCTACTAAACTGATGGACCAAAGGATGATGAGATACAAAAAATGGTTGCTCGCTCCATGAAGCCTCTCATTGACTCCTATTACAAAAATAAATAAATAAAGCTTCTATTCTATATGTTTTATTTTTTTGTCTTATAAGTTATATTCCCAACCAACCTTTAGTGTTAGGATTATGTTTTTTGTTACTTGCCTGAGAATGTTAAAGAGAGCTAACCTTAGCTCACACTAACTATTAATAGTTAGCGTGAGCTTACCCAATTGTGTTTAATTGTGTCAACGTCATTTAACACAATAGGGACAATTTACAAGAACTTTGCATGCCTACCTTGTTATGCCTTCAGTCTTGTCTACAACACATATCCTGCCATCCAACTTTCATTGCTCTACCCTTCGCACCGACTTCACTGTACTGTCCCAGTGTAAACAAGGCGTATGACGCACCTCCTAAGATTTTATTAAAAACACAAAAAACACATTTGTATAGTTTTGTCAATGCCTCAACATGCCTTATATGTGTAGGGTTCATTTGACTTATTCAGTCCCTTCTCCAAAAAAACCTAAATGGTAGTAATGGTAATAACCTAAGATGTCACAGAATTACACTGTGTGCTTCCTTAGAAAGGACCTGTCCTGTCACCAACACCAAGATGTTCTAATAAGGCTGCGGCAAAAGTAGTTTCCGTTTGAGTCACACTGAAAGTAATGGAGACAGAACAGGACAGAGACTCTTGACTCTATCTAGTGGTACAAAGTAATATAACATGTTCAATTCATTTGCATCTACGGAAGCTGTTATATCAGGATATTTGAGAATATAAAAGATTTTAAATATTTAGAGGCTCGAATTTGTTATTCTTCTCAATCATTTAGCGACACGTGCATGCTTAAAGAAGCATAATGTCATCACAGTGTCTTCTTTATTTCTTTTCATGATGTTGTGCGTGTTGTGGTTGGAACAGAAACGCTTTCAACATCACTTTGACAAATATGAGAACGCTAACATCATACAATAATGACCCCCGGAGGACGCTTTGTCTCCAGCAACATATGCAGTGGAGACACATCGAAGTTGAAACCCGTCCTGGCTCCACGCTGTGCACAGTCCCTGCTCTGTGCCCGCACTGCTCGCTCACACACTGTGAATGATGTGGTGGACGTTGGAGTCCGAGGAGAGTTATCGCGGCGGAAATGACCTCCCTGACACGCCGGCGCTGACCTGGGACGAGTGGGCGTCCCCGGGATACGGCTGTTTCCCAGAGAGACAGTCAGCACATGATGGGAGCTGAGGAGACTCCCCCCGGCGCACACGCACACCAGCGCACTAGCAAAATACCATAAAATAGCTGCACAAGCACAAATAAACCTGTGTGGAGCGTGTATAAATATGAGCACACAATACAAACAGCCCCCGACCCTGGGAACCACCGCTGGAGTATGAAGAATGTTGGAGTCATTTCCTACTGCAGCCTTTTTGTCTGTTTGGACATTTTTCACCATTGACCATTAACACACACCTAAAGCTCCCTAAACTTTTACCATTCATTCATTCATTTTCTACCGCTTTGTCCCGTTAGGGGTCGCGGGTGACTGGAGCCTATCCCAGCAGCTTTGGGCCTGAGGCGGGGTACACCCTGGACAATGGCCAGTTAGTCGCAGGGCTAACTTTTACCACATTTTTACATTAGAATAATATATTATAACATATAAAAATGAATGCATTCAGTGTTATACTGTCTTGATAACAGGGTAACACTCCAACTAGAGTTCGGCAAGGAAAACTTCTGAAAATATATCATTATATTTATATGGATATATTGTATTAGTTAAGTTCATCATCTTGTGTAGCATAACATTCTGGTAGTGAGTTTAAAATATTAAATAAAAAATATATATTTTCCATTTTGTCACAACATTCAGCGTCATTTTTTTCCATTTATAAATAAAATATATTCATTCATATTTTATGTTTTTGTACTATTTTACAAAAAATCAAACACAGCTGTAACCAAGAATATGTTTCAAATTTATTTTAAGTGTTTCAAAAATAATATTTCTTGACGTTTTGTCATTTACCGGCTCTAAACTCATCGGAAAAAAAACATCCATATATTTTAGAAAATTATTCTTAAAGGTATTTTAGTCTTGAATGTCTACAATCTGACCCTGGGACATATATATATATATATATATATATATATATATATATATATATATATATATATATATATATATATATATATATATATATATATATATATATATATATATATATATATATATATATATATGTATACACCAAAGGCACCATTATTATTTTTTTAGAAGTTCCTTTTTAGGTCTAGTATGTGAGGCAAAATAATCTGAAAAGGCAAAAATCTGCAACCTGGTTTTGTTTTCTTTGTGTCAGTCAAGGACACAAATATCACCGAGGATGAAGAGTCACCCAACAATGTTATATAATATGTGTAACGCTAAAGTGTCACGGCAAATGGGAAAGCAACAATTCATGTAGTCCTGCAGACAATATTACATCTAAACTAATGTTACTTTGCAGTTTAAAAAACCTGTGCAACAGCAATGAGCTTAGAGGGAAACAGGCAAAATAATATTAGATATGGGCTAAATGCATAGATTACGTTGTTTCTGTTTTGTATGGCTTTTCTAAACTACACTATGACAAATGCCTCCTGTGAAGCCGACCATTTCCTAAAGAGACTTACAGTGATTTAAATCATTTCTAAAACATTGCATCTAAAGTTTCAGCTGTTGTTTGTATTAATTCTATTTTAACATGTTATTTTATAATAACATGTATACATAGGTCCAATTCCAGTCTGATTATTGTATTTCTCCAGTTTCAAATTCACCGCAGTAAAAGTTACATTACTTTACAAATACTGCGTAACAATTTGTTAGTTCTTAGTACAGACCATGGTGCTGACTTTCACGTTAGAAGTCTTAAGGAAGGGAGTCTGGTCAAGTTTGTCTTGCAAAGGAAGAGTTAAGTTATGAAATGTTATTGAATTATGTATACTTATGAAATGTATAAGTATACATAATTATGTATACTATGAAAGGTTATTGAATTATGTATACTTATGAAATGTATAAGTATACATAATTATGTATACTATGAAAGGTTATTGAATTATGTATACTTAAAGCTACCAAGTAACTTTTAGCCCAAAAATATTTATTCTCCAAGCCATTTAGATTTTTCTTAGACATAACATCAATAGAATCATGTCTATCTCACTGATACAGTCTCCTCAGCTGGACACAAACCTCTAAAGACCTTTCCTGCCACCAGGGCGGTGGCATATGGTGAGAGATTAGTGAGTGACACAATGCATATACTAAAAAAATTAGGCCGATACACTGAACTTGAAGCAGAGCCCTATTCGTACAAAATTCACTAAAATGACCTACAGTTTCAGAAGACACGTTCTATCTTCCAAACTTGCCTTCTTAAATGTCTCTTCTGGTAAAGACGAAAAGATGCCGCTGCTTCAGACGCAGTCTAAAACCTACGCAGGGTGGCTTTAAAAAGGAGTTGCAGGATTTTCCACCAACATTTTTGACACTGCCCGATATTTGTCACAGGAAAACTTTGATGGTACAAGTATGTGATGACTTGCGGTGTATATTTCCTTTAATTCTCCTTGGGTTATGTCTAATACGGCATTTGCACAGAAAAGTATCATGAGCGAGAATAGGAAGACAAATAACAAAATGAAAGCAGTCCAGCAACTGACGTGAGCACACACCATATTGTATCACTGTAGCCTGATTCTCCTAGAGTCAAAAACAATCCGCAAATGGAAAAGAAAAACACAAGTATTGAGTAAACACTGCAGACTAATAATAACACTAGAGAATTCCCAGACTGCAGGAGCTGATCTGGGAATGTTGGCAGGAGGAATGAGGGAGGTGAGGAGGAAGTGGAGAAAAAAAAAAAAATACACCAAGCCCAAGTGCTACCATAGGCTGACTTTCTAACCCAAGATCTTTGGAAGCCCAACTTATCATCACTTCAAATCAGTTTTCAATCGTCAGTGAGTTATCTTCTTTTGAGGCTTCCTAAAGACAGTGAGTGAAAGATGACACGACGAAGAAGAGAATGCATAAAATCAGAAGGGGTCGTGAGGGGGGAGGGGGGAACAGACTGTTAGAAAGAAACAATTTGATTCAATTTTCCACTCAATAAAACCCAGGCATCAGCTCTGCACAGACACACACAGCGTCCGTCTCCAGAGTGGGCTTTTAATTGAAGCAGGTTACGCTTGTGTCTCGATGAAATTGGAAAAATTAATCAGCTGGAAAACAGTGTGTTTTCTTCCCTCCAGCCTTCCCTCCATCTCTCCCTCTGTCTCCATCAGTCTCACATCTGAAGCCGGGAAATTAACTCGTGGAGATAAGTTTGTGTGCATTTTATATGTATGTCTTTTGGTGTTTGTGAATATTGTACAATCTGCAGTTTATAAGCCCAGAAACTTGTGTGCGTTCTTCAATGAAGTGGTGATATGGAGTTTGGCAGTTATTATTTTAATGGGCGGCAGTAGCTCAATGGGTAGAGCAATCGTCTTTCAACCGGAAGGTAGGCGGTTTGATTCCCACTCTCCCCACAGTTCATACTGTTGTTGTGTCCTTGGGCAAGACACTTAAACCACCTTGCCTCCAGTGGCTGTAACACTGGTAATTACTGTTGAACAATGTCAGTCGCTTTGGATAAAAGTTTCAGATAAATAAATAAATGTAATTTCTTTATTTGGTGTCAAAATAGTTGAACATGAATGTAATAGATAGAATAAATACATACTTTTGAGTAATGATGTCAGTTGGAATGAATAAAATTGTTAACAAAAGCCATGTTGGAGAGCATTTATCTCAAAATGTTTGTCTAGTAAATCCAGCTAATCACAACAACCCTAGACAAGTGATGACTAACAGCCAATGGGAGCGTCCTTCTGCAAAAAGGGGCCGAGCTCTGTGGATGCAAGCATGCGAGTGGTAGTGGTGGGCGGATTGATCCAAAATATGGATTGTATGGATACCAATGTTGGTATTGGTATCATATTGGTATTATTACACAACTCCCATTGGTTGTGTAGCTGTGTAATGATTTATAGAAGTGAAAGTCCTTGCCAGCATTAGTGAATGTTATTTTTCAAAGTGTTCAAAGACAGACTATTCAGCCAGTTGAAATAAATCTAAATTAATTTTATTACTGGTACTGATAAATATGCAAGCCTACCTATATAAAGATGTATTCCTCACACCTGAAATATGAATACATATAATCTATGAATATAATAACCCTTTTTGTAATGTTAGTCATATTAGTATTCATTTATTTAGGCTACGTGCAGATAGGTAATAGACTAAACTAGATTTCCCCAAGATTTTTGTAAAGTCTGCAGATTTATAATCAATGAGAAAAAGTGTCTTCTCTATTTGTAACTGCTTAGCTGGTGACGGAGGATTGGAGCAGCAGGAGCAGCTGACTGGCACGGTGAACTGGAGCACAGCGCAGAGTAACAAGATCAGTAAAAAGCAGTGCCATGACATTAGCAACTGATAATATACGGAAAACTAGAGCATAGACACAAATGATAGGAATCAACATTAAATGGCCGTTTACACTAGAACAACAGTCAAGCAGTCGCTGATTTGCATTGACACAACGTTATCTCTCATACTGAGCCCCCCCAAAAGGGTGTGGTACATATACCAGACCAGCAGAGGGTGGGTTTTATTTTTGCTACTTCTGCTAGCTCCTCTTTTGTAGGGACGTTGGCCCGGCTGAGTGTTGTATTTGTAATGTCATTGATTACGTTAAGGCTCCTGTTGAAAGCGTTTGCAAAAGGGAGGTCAAAAGGGAGGAGCCTTCTGTTGGAAACTTATTAGTTGATTGGATGAAGCACCGACTAGTATCCGCCTATCAAGCAAATCATAGCAATGATTCATTTGACATAACTAGAGTACGGCACATATGAAGCAACAACAAACCGCTGTAACAGTAACAGTTTTTGCAAAGTGAATCTGCGAACAAAAGGAACAATAACCAACACTAAATTGGTAAATGTAACAAGGATGTTGGCCGATGAAAAGAGCATGTATAAAAGTAGGATGTGCTAAAGCCAGTCTGAAGAAGAGCACAAACATCTTTACCTAAAAAAAAAAATCCTTTAGGGCCATTTTCTTCCGTTAGCGAAAGATGATAGCATTAATGTTAATGTCTTTCAGCGTAGCCATGTTGATAACAATGGTTTGGAGCCGAATGAGCCGGTGAGCTAAGCCAAACAACCCGGCCCACCAAAAAGAGCCAAAATTCCCATCACTAGTGAGAACACCAACGCAATTATTCTTTTTCAAATTTATCTCTCGTTTATACGAGATAAACGAGAGATAAATTTGAAAAAGAATAATTGCGGTTTCACCCTCTAAACTGTAAGCAGTGATAAGGCACCCCTTGTGTCAGTGGAAGGACATGCTGCAGTAACCAGATAAAAGGTAAATGAGGAGTTTAAGTTTGGGGCTGGAAATCTCTGTAAAAATGTGTAAATATGGACTTGGTGAAGATTTAAACTGCTAGGGCTGCTTTTTAAATAAATAAAATGGGGTCAGCACTGAGCAATTTTGTGTCTTTATGAAATTGTGTTTTGCTCACGTCTGTCATCACACACAATGAACATCAGACAGTATTGCCGAAAAATTATTAGAGTGTTATTATATCAAATGATACACACCAAAAATGTTTAAATGTAAATGCAAAGAAGTCTGTAGGAAAACCAACACAATCACCAGTACATATGACAAAGCCTCATATTTACTAAGCTGCTCAATTTTACATTTGTAAACATGACTGCCCACTTCATTTAAAAACTTTATTCCCCAGGTTTTTCCCCCTCAACGACCCAAATTAGGCAAATAAATCACCTGAAAATGCCTTCCCTGAGCTCAATTTAGTCAATCTAACAAGCACCCAAATTTCTAGTACAGAACTAGTTTCTTATGCAATCAGATGTGATATGATTTTAAACTTTGTTAATAGAGAAGAAAAATCACTGGAAGACCTTCATAATAACTCAAGTAAAGTAAGACAGTCACAAACTTAGTTGGTAGATTATAGTTAATCCTGTAATGTGAAAAGACTTCTGGACATTCATTCATTAAACTGACAGGAAGTGATGTCATAGGGCAGCGTGGGATCTCTGTCGCCCCTGGGGGCCGGAGGTAGATGAGTGATTGTCCAATCAGTGGAGGTGTTGTCGTTTATGCAACATTACTTGAGCCAATTGAGCGTCACCTGATAATAATACCACCATCAGTCTGTCTCTAACAAACAAACCCTACGCTCCACAACAGGGAGGATTTCACTTCCTCAAGGACAGTAAAGAAGCTCAGGAGTAACTGCAAGATATTATATTCTGTTGTTATTTTAGACAAAATTTGTTTCACTGAGGTGGGATTTTATAACAATTATAATTTTAAATTTTTGACGGAAGACTTAATTTTTGTATTTATATTTTAGCTAATGTTTATATAATAATTGTCTTCATTTAGCCATTGGTGTTTGTCTGGGAAGAGTATTAGCATTACAAGAGTAGAAAGAATGTGGTCTACCCATCAGAGTCATAAAGTGTGCACGCAAAAAAAGCAAGTACACAACATCCCCTTTACAAATTCATCATGGAAAATAAATATGCAAGGCCCTCTCCACACCTTAATTCAACCAAAGATGGACAATGCAACTTTTCAAGGAAATTGTAATGATCAGGGTTAAGTGAATGTGATACTGTGATCTGGCTTTACTGTCATAAATACTGCAAATATGAATATAAAAATAAATATTATGGAGCCTATGGTTGAATGAAATGCAGAGAGATACAATGTGTAATGACGCTATCAAATGCTCACAGTATTACATTTGCATAACATGCTTCAGATCTTCGTGCCATTTCTCCAAAATCTGCTCCTGGTTCAAAGTTTTTTGTTGGGGTACTCACAGGTCTATATTTGTTTTTTGTTTTTTAGATCTCAACATTTGCATGGTAAGTCACACATTCATGTGTCACACCACTGACGCTCTCAGACAACAGCATGTCCCTGCAGGGCTACCATAGGTGCCAACAGTCTGAATAGGCTGTATTTCCTTAATTTGACACTCCAATCTTTATTTATCTACTTGATTTTTTTCAATTATATTTTGGCTCTTGGTATCTGACATCGTAATGACAAATGTGAAGACTATGACCAACAAGATAAAATCTCAGTCGAACAGTCAAAGCATTCCACTCAAACATGCGTAAGTAAGCGAGTAGCCCCCACCACTCTGCCTGCTTAATCTGTGCTTGGCATATTTGCTCTGCAGCTATAAATAATGTTTTACCCACAATAAAATGACTTAGCAGCAGCGAGGCGGGTCTGTGTGTGTGAGCCGTGGGTTAGTCATTAGTGCTGCAGCGCTGAGGGGCAGGAGGAAGCCAGTAGATCATGAAGCACATTAACTGAAGAGCTGCTAGAGCGAACACGCACAGGATCAGGGCTGGAGGTGTACCTCAGGGCAGCGGCAGCGGCACACACACGCTCCACTCTGTGTGTGCACATGAATATGTATCATGAGCCTAGATAAACATTGGTATTCACAGTGTGCCACAGCCTTGGAAATTCATGAGGGCTTGTGCACACAAATACAAACACAACCTGGATTCCTTTACCTGTGGCAGGAAGTTTAATTCCACTAAACTAATCTACAACCATTTCTAGGTACTTGAGGGTATGTTGAGTATTGTTTAAACCAGAATTCCATTTACCTTTTGAAAAAATTATAGTTATGTGTAATGCAGAGAGAATCTCTAGATGTACATTGTGTATTTGTGTAGGACGTTTTTTTGTTAGTTTCAAAAGTGCAGATTATAATTTTCGTAGTGTGACACTCACACTAAGGTATCTTGTTGCTAGTGAATAAACGCAGTGAAAATAAGTCCAATGGTCACTCATTCAGAAAAGTCCAAAACCTTGGGCCAGAACGTGTGCTCAAATGGAAACATACGTGGTCAGTTTGTCCTCTTCAGGCACCTGTAAGAACATGAAGTCACAGCATTTTCACTGAGGTCTATGGAAAGTTAAATATGTAATTGTTCTTAGACATACAGACTTTTCTTCTTCTGTCTGTATCTCTTAATGACGTGCTCTGAGATTTCATGGACGTAACCTTTGCTTGTACTCACTGGAAGTTGGAATCCAGAGGTTATGTTAACCAAATACTTTCACTTACTGTCATTGACTTTTTTTTTTAGCAACAACGGAAAACTCTGAATGCCAATCCATCGTTTTGACGGATTATTCTGAAGGTGATCTGTTATAATTTCTACTTCTGTCCAATTGGTGGTGAGAGTACATATTAATTAGCAATTAATATGTCTAAATCTTAATTTTTTTCGGCTTTGTCACGCTGCATTTAGGTTTTAAACTTACAATATTCTTGCTGTGAGGCAGAAGTGCTAACCACTCTGCCACGTGCACCCATTGCATGATATAAAAAGAGCACTCTTCTTTTATTTTTTATCTATATAGCATTTTTCCACCTAGTAGGCACCAAAAGCACTTTACCAGTGTTACAGCTGACCACTGGAGACAAGATAGGTTAAGTGTCTTGCCCAAGGACACAACGACAGTATGAACTGTGGGGAGAGTGGGTTGTTATAATGTTTTGGAATGTTTCAAGCGGGGATCAAACCGCCCACTTGAACGCAGTATATAATACTGTGTTTTATACCTGCCTGTCAGTCCAGAAAAAAAAAGAAATTCTGCTTCGTGTTGAACAGTGCATTTTTTGTTCATCTGTTGTTCATACATGAAACAAATAATCAGTCCTGTATGCTCGTTTTGTAGCCTTAATTCTTAAAATATGAAAAAAAACAAAAAGTTATTATAAGAATTAAAAAATTTTGTTCATCCAGTCACCTCTAGGTTTCCATCATAAGAACCTGTCCTTTCCAGGAGAAACGGTACACACAGGTTCCACTTTAGCAATGTTAAGTTACTGTTTGTGGCAATTCTATACTTCCTGTAATCCTGTCAAAATAAAAGCCATGTCATTTGACAGCAGTTGAAAACACTTAATTTTGGCGGCGGCAGCAGCTTAAACAGATAAATTTTATAAAGTCAGTGCCCAGACTGTACTTTAGAGTCCAACATAAGTGTCATAAATGGAATAAACCTAACTTGTCATTGTTAATTAATCAGAAATTATTTGAGTAGACCTTTGTCATTTGGGCTTAGTATTTGCTCCTGGAGCAGAAACACACTTTCAGACAGCTTTTTTGCAGTGTGCTGGAATTTGTACTCGATTTATTACTTTGACTGACTGACCCCTGGATAGAAAACACAACACAGGAGTACGAGGGAATGGGAGTTATTCTTCTGGGATTGGGACAGGATTTTCCCCCAGTTTTTGTGATGGGGACGAGATCATTTTTTGTGGCAGTAGGACTGGAGTGGTTTGAAAACTCCAGTGTCACCCTCTACTCCAGATGTCAACTGAATTTGTGTGTTCATAGTGTGTTCTGCCAATATGTGTGGCCATAGTGGCAGGGAAAAGTGTTCAAGATCAGCACCAGGTCTTAAACAGACTTCAATTGACTTCATCACCTTATAATTCCAGTATACAGTTATTGAGCTGAACTTTTTTGTCATTCATTCAGTTTTCATATCCTTATTATTAAATCAGTTATTATAAGCCTTATCCTGCACCAGACAAGAGTCTAGACCCATCACACAAACCCACAGCTCACAGACATTAACTATTAGCTCTGTTCAGCTCTTTCCCTGCAGCTGCTTCGTTCCAGAGTCACTGAAGAAGAAAGACATGTGCACGTTTCTGAGGCTGCATAAGATAAATGTCAAATAACGAGATATGAACAGAAGGAGTTGTGTTTTTAACATTATCTGAGTCTGATGTGGTTACAGCAGAGTCACAGTAGGAAGTCTGTATTGTTTTTTAGTAACACACTAAAAAAAGTTTGTTCTTCACTTTTCTGCTCTATTTCTGGAGTCCACCTCATAACAACTGTCTGGAATTTCACAGGAGGCAAAGATTTATGTAAGGTTGTGCTCGTTGTGTAGATTTAGAGCCTGTTTTTATCTATTTCTCTTTGCTGTATCAACCTTGACTATTATTATTAGATATTAATCTCTGTTTATATCTGTTTTACAGCTCACTAGTCGTCAGTCGGCTCTTATTACTGACACTACAAAATAAAAGCTAAGATCTGGTCTTTTTGCTCTGTGTTACTACACATTGTATTAGTGGAACACATTATACAATTCAACTGAAAACTGTGTGGAGATAGGCTCAATGCTTTTGTACAGATTGTATAATGATTGAAGAAAAGGTTAACACGAAGACATCTGGACTTAGTTTTTAAGGTGAAGACATTCTGTCTCTTCTCTAAGAGACTTTTTCAATTCTGGTAAGAGAGCTGAGCTTTATCTCTAGAGGGAGGGGTTTGACCTGAAACTGATCTTGCTTTTCTTCAAGATGACTTGATAAAAACTGAGAACCTTCACAGACATGTACAGTGATTGGGATACTTTAAACATTTTTATGCCACTGATACAGATTTATTTTTTTGTACCATTCAGAAACATTTACTCTGAATTACACTGGTACTACTGGAGAATTTTGGTTTTGTAAAAAGTGCCAGCATTTCCCTGTAATGTTACATATTACTTATGTTAAAAGCCCAAAATTAAGGTTCTTCTTTGGAAATGTATTCCATTTTCACTCTGAGCCTTCTTTATTTATGTATTTTTATTTTTCGTTCTTCTATTTTGGTGGACAAAGCTTTTCTGTTTGGGAGAAGCTCTGTTTGGGTTGATGCCTTGTAAACAGGGCGACTGAAACTGAGGAAAAATATCCGAGAGAGAGGGACAGAGATGTTATCAGGACAAATATTGGCTGTTCCTCTGCATCAGGTGTCGAGCACATTTCCCTCAGCGCTGTGCGGCTGACAGATGAGTGCTCGGGTTTTGCTGTGACAAAAGGAGTACCGCTTGTGTCTGTGTGGGACTTAAGTGGCATGTTAACAGCTTTATTACAACAAGCAGGATCAGACAGGGACGCCACGGCTAATTACTCTGCTCTGTGAGTGTTTGTGTGTACAGGCAGGAAATGGACGCATCACTTTCAGAAGCCTCCACTCTTTAATTCCTCTGCTGATGGACTAACACAGTGTGGATGGGTCTGAGTCAACCAGACAATAATAAGTATGTGGGACCAAATAGAGCACAACTCTGTTAATGAATGAATGCAGTGGTTGTGTGTGTGATAGTAACCAGGATGTAATAATAATTTGTATAGGCCAGGGTATGCTAAAGTATGCGCAGTGGCTCAGTGGTAGAGCGGTCGTCCTTCAACCGGAGGGTGGGTGGTTCAATTCCCGCTCTCCTCACAGTTCATACTGTCGTTGTTTCCTTGGACAAGACATTCAACCCCCCCTTGCCTCCAGTGGTGTTCCAGCTGTAACACTGGTGAATACAACCCTAATGTAATGTTTTGGATAAAAGTGTCTGCTAAATAACTAAATGTCAATGTATTATCCACAATAATCAGGGTATTGATTATTATACAATGCTTTATGAAACGAATCTGTATGATGCCTGTAACACTAATGACAGACAATCTGTAATATATATATATATATATATATATTTTTTTTTTCATGTTTATTTCTTTCTGTAAGGTGTAATCATTATTTTTGGCGCATGTCTGAGCACCATCTATTCTTATAATAAACTCCTTCTGCACCAAATTTTAGCCACTTTGTTTTTGTTTTATCACGGCATAGGAGACACAGATGATAACAAGAACCTAGATAGGGAAAATTAAGCGACAGTAGCCGCTTTTCCACTGCAGCAACTTTTCTAATTTACCCGTTTATTTTAAATACCTTGCTTTCACCAAAATTACTCTCCCAACCAAACCTTCTCTGAAGAAAGTACCTTGTAAGGGGTTTGGACTCTTCAGATTCCCTAGAATTCTTAAGAGACAGTGCTGTGTGTTCTGTGTTAGTAGCCTTCCCCTGTCCATTAAAGCCAGTTTTTTATGTGCTCAATGTCCTTTGTTTCAAGAGGCTGCTGCAAAGCCCTGTCAAGATTCCAGAACACAGATTATTATACAGATATTACCAGGAATTATTTAGCAATAATCCACAGTAATAAAAGTAAAGTAAAAATTGTGTGGAAAAGGGACTAATTACCTTTTTTTTAAGAATATTTACACATTTGGCCCAGATTTGAGCAACAATGTTGATATATAGCTTTCTGAAATCTACAACTGTGAAGAAGTTACATTAGCGTTCTATGATTCATTTTTTTGAGCATTATAACACAATCTGAGTTACAGCGGGCCTAGGCTAGCCTCAAGTTCTGCTGCAATAACTTTATACTGCAGAGGACTCTCCAATGATGCCCCGAGGCTCTGTCCTAACTCCTCATCTGTATACTTCGGTCATCCAGGTCATCTTGGACTAAAGGGATAAAAAGAAGGTAACATTGTTGATCCTGAAATCCACGTTGCACCTTACCTATTGGTCTGTGGTGAACGTGTTTTACTTAATCTTTTTATCTTGCTTTTTATAATGTGTCTTTAGTCCAACACATACTCTTGGGTAATTAAAAACCCCATATAGCTGTGTTTGCTTCTAACAAACATATTATCTCTCTGCTGTTAATGCAGTCATTTTACCTATAGCCATTGCAGCCTTTCAACTGGAATTGTTCCACATTAAACCCAGCTATTATGTAAATGAGTTCATTACTATTGATGAGTATTAACCAGGGGTGAAACTAGTTATACATTCTTTCCTGGTACTATTGACAAATCAACAAGTCAGTACTTTCATGCAAAAGCAAAAAATCTAAATATATATACTGCATTTATATATATATATATATATATATATATATATATATATATATATATATATATATATATATATATATATATATATATGACGGGGTCCTCTGAATTAATTCACTAGGGACACATTTTAGAGTTTCCAATTAACCTGTACATGCATGTCTTTGGACGGTGGGAGGAAGCCGGAGTACCCGGAGAGAGCCCACAATAACAGGTGGAGGACATGCAGACTCTTCACAGAAAGACCAGTGTCAGCCGAGAATGTTTTGAGTCGGCCGGGTTTTGAACTCACAACCTTCTTGCTGTGAGACAGGTCATGGAGTGCTAACCACTCTGCCACGAGCATTCCATTTATATATTTTGACAAGAATATATGAGTTGGAGGAAGCTTTTTATTGCTAAAGTCCATTGGACATCAGTAACTAGTGATTAATTGTGATTATTAGTGTTGGTCATCTTACCTTAAAAAAGTAATTAGTTACAGTTACACATTACTTCTCCCAAAAAGTAATTGAGTTAGTAACTCAGTTACTACATTGTAAAAGTAACTCAGTTACTCAGCAAAGTAACTGAAGTTATTTTTTATGTTCTATAACGGTATTACATTCTATAACATTTTTAATATCAAAGATGTTTATATTGACTGATTGGAGAATAAAAAAAAATATATTGTATTTTAGAAAATTTGGTATTTATTTAAACTCAATAGATTGCAGCCTAACATATAATATGCATAGGAATAAAAACATATAAAAAATAAATATTTAAAATCAAATTTAAGTGCAAAATTAAATCACACAAACATAAACCTGTGTAAAAAGAAACAAAGGGAGACCTGGCAAATAAGTAGTGCAAATCTCTGAACCTGTAAATTATTGCACAATAAACAGAACACAATCCAACTCTTTCTGTAGATTAACATGTTGTTCATTCTCAGTGAAAATGAAAAATACATTAATCTACTCTAAAATACTCTTCATCTAACAACTAAACCAGTGGTTGTAACGTAGGAGGAGAACAAACAAGTGTTGTGTTAGCATGTGTTGATGTGAGATGCTTTATAAAATTTGAGTTGCTTGAGGCAGACGTGGATAAAGTCTTTTTTCCAGGGCATAGCATGTTACAGAAACATTCTTGTCTTTAATTTCAATTAACGAGAAGTAGAGCCGGTACTTCCAGTTTGAGAACGCTTGACACCTCGCGCTTTATTCAACGCGACACTTTATCTTCTCAGTAACGATAACGCTGTTAACAATCGGAAAAGTAATTAATTAGATTACTCTGTTACTGAAAAATTAACGTCGTTAGTAACGCTGTTACTTTCAACACTGGTGATTAATATTTTTACATTTACATTACATTTATTCATTTAGCAGACGCTTTTATCCAAAGCGACTTACATTAAGCTTCCATTCACCAGTGTTACAGCTGGAACACCACTGGAGGCAAGGTGGGTTAAGTGTCTTGCCCAAGGACACAACGACAGTATGAACTGTGGGGAGAGAGGGAACTGACTCTCGCTCTACCACTGAGCCACTGCGCCCCCACAGACTTTTTAAATGATTAACGGCACTATTTTAACAAACTTGGCGAGGAACATTCTGGTTATGTACACACAACCTTTTTTAAATTACTTTTAACACAAAGTGAATGCGTTAAGGTGCTCCGAAATAGTTTTTTTCCTGAGGACATGGGTTAGTGTTACACAACACCCCAATTTGCATGTGATACTTGAGACATCACTGCGTTGAGGAAAAAGTACTGCATCTTGCTCCTTTTAGTGTTAGCTGTAGAAGTTTAAGTTACTTCAAAAAAAAAAAAAGGACTGTCCCGTCTGTGTGGTCCTCACCTGACCAGACCTGTCTGTGTGTGTTCAGAGGCAGCAGCAGATCAGAGGCCACCTTATGAGCCTCGTGACAGTTTTATAGCCACAGACTGTGGAAGTCACACAGGAAGACGTACAGCAGACAGACCATAACCCAAAGAAAACACACAGCGCCATTAAAAGAACAGCGGAGTGACAGAGCAGGCCAGAGATGCTATCTGTCCCGGACCAGAGCATGAGTCAACAGGAAAACTAACTCCAAAACCCAGTTACACTTATGGAGGGATGAACAGATGACAAGGAGAGCAAACAAAATGGGCAACAGTCTTATCACTTAATGACTGATGAGTCTATGGAGTCATAAGTCATAAAAATCATATACTACTTTAGGTAAACTGATCTACCAGTGACAAACAAATTCATAACTTTCATAATCATTCTGTTGTATTTGAACAAATCCAATAGAAACATGGTCCAATGGTGATCATTTAAAACTAAATCTTTGCCCTAAATCTTCAGAATGTGTTGAACAGGAGGGTGCTTCTCTCGCAGTGTTAGGTTCACTGGCAGATGTAGAAAAAAGGGAATACAAAGTAAGTTAACTGCGCTGGGTTAACTGTAGAGTTTATCAAAGAGAGCAGCTTGTATGTTATAACAGCAGCATACTAATAAAAACTCCTCCTACGACAGTACAGCTCTGTACTGTACTCTGTTCTGTAGCTGCTGTTGTCCCTCTGCTGCACTGGAGCCATTTTTTGTTTCAGAGATTCATTAAACCTGTAGACCATAATTGAAATGTATTATTTGCAAATTCTATATTGTATCAAGTCAGCTAAATCTACAAAACAATAAATAACCTAACCTTTCTATTTTACATGCTTCCAATCAAATTTATTTTATAGTAAACCATAGATAGAAATAAAGATTATTAGATGCAAAACCAGCAACGGAAAAGAATTAAAAGAACACTATACAGGCAACACAAGTTTAGTTGTTGAGCGTTAAATAACGTATCATGCAGGAATTAGCTTATTATCAGGTTTGCTAACGTTCACTCATGCTTTTCAAACTCACCAATCCAAGTGTGTTTTCAAGTGTTGAATATACTGTTAGACGGTTTATACCGTTGTTGTGTCCTTGGGCAAGACACTTGACCCACCTTGCCTCAAGTGTCTGTGACACGAGTAAGCGAGCGGTTGGAAAAAGGTTCATTGTCCACAAGTCTCAAACCGTGCATCCATGTCAAGTCCTGAGTCTTTGGAACACGAGTCTGAGTCAAGTCTCTGTGTGTAGTGACTTAAGTGCAACTCAAGTCCGAGTCTCTATAATGAGTCTCAATCTCTGATCCAGAGTCACATGTAAACATTGAACCACAGAGCACTTCACAGAGACTCGAGCTTGTCCTTCAATCAGGGAAATGATGACTGAAATGTCATTATATAATTCTAATACTGTGGTTTATTTGAGCCACACTCAGCCCTGTAACTGTTCTCTCAGGTTGTGAGGTAATCTACAGACACATACTTATTTCTAAGTACATGTAGTAACTAATGCCTATTGAGGACATACACAAAACGGAGACACAGTCATATGATGCTGGGCTGCTGGACATGTGAGGTGAAGTCAGCTTTAGGCTGTGAAGACTACAGTGCACAACATTTCAAATCTTAAACTGGCAAAGAAAGAAAACATAGAAAACAAGGTACATCATATTTATTTTAAAGCGGCTCTGCCTAACCTTTAGCCAGTAGAGGGCTAAATTATTATATCATATATCAGAGCACGTCACTCACGTATCTCTTGCAATATTTCCTCGTCCCAGGACAGGAAAGTTACAGAAGGTTTGTGTCCAGCTGAGATATACATTGTACTGTTCTCATGTATAAGGACCATCAACATGATTTTTAAATATATTTTTGGGTGATAAAGGTTGAGTTACTCTTTATTATCACTGTGGGGAAATTCCTTCTCAGCATTTAAGCTATCCAGTGGAGCAGTGGGCAGCCTCTCAGGGGGCACAGGAACCCTCTCCAGACCTTGCCTCAGTTATAGGGTCATGTTACTACAGCATGTTTTAGATGTTGGTGGCAAAAACTGGAATACCTGGAAACAAGCACGGAGAGAATATTCCAACTCCACAGAGAAAGGCCCTGTCCCCCCTGGGAAGTGTTTAGCTATCCTCACATTTAATTATGTACAGGTTTAGCTGATAAGTTTTTATAACCATCCAATTAGTAAAACCTAGTCTAACGGAAAGAAAGCAATGTATGCAGGCATGGAGATTAGAGGAATCTGTGAGAGTCAGAGTCAGTTACAGATATGTACCGTTAGCATTGGCACAAACTACCACCCAGAGCAGAGGCATCTTTCTTTCCTTGAGTTTAACTTGTAGTCAGCAGGCATAACTTTTTGTTTGAACTGTCTGTCTTAATAACAAAAAATACCCCTCACTTTTTCAGTTCTTTTTTTTTTTACTAGATGTGAAAGTAGACAAACAGGAAACCAATCCAAAGTGAATGTGGAGCTACAACCCCTGAGAAAGAGTGAAGCTTAAATGTGCAGGTATTGACATCATTATATATATATCCTATTATAGATAACTTGTTAATAAAAATTGATCTGTACTGCATCTAAATACTAGACTCCATGTTAGACCTTTTCACTCGTAAAAGAACATTATAGGATGTTTGAGTGCTGATGTGGATCAATAAGATTTATTCTATCCATAGGCCTTAATCAATAACAGTTGTCCCCGTCTCCTCTGGCTCTTACAGATGAACTGCAGGAGGAGACAGACAGCGGTACGTGTTAACCCTCACACATAAAGACAAACAGACAGCGGTGTTTTACAGCCTACTGTCAGGGCACACTGTCCAAACAGCAGCTTGTGTTTTGGACCGCTCGTGTTCTGGCTGCAGGGAAACATGAAGACGCACAGAGGAGCTGATGAACGCCGGCGGGACGAGCCGCACCGACATCTGCTCAGCCGGCATGTGTATGTCTGCAATAATACCATTATCCTCCTGCTATAAACTTGTCTGCCGTGTGTCTACGTTCTGCTGAGATTGGACTAAAGGCTGCTTGTAGATTGTGTTAGATTTTTTCTCACAGATTCTTAGACAGTACATAACTGTATTTGTGTAAATGTCATAATGTACAATTGAACTATGTATTCCATACTTGATCATCACCTCAAAAATAACACTCTTTATCTTTATGAAAAGGTCTCAAAGAAGGCAACTGGACGTATGTTTGAAATCAAAATTCAACTTTATTATTCACAAAGGGGAAATTTGGTTGTAAGCTCTTTTAAAATGAGTTGACCTTTCGTCCCTCAGCCAAGGGACTTATCAGTTCTAACTTAACCTAAAACTACTGTGACTGGACTAAAGCTATAATCTAGAAACCCTGTTTCAGTGTCGTTAAGAGTTGACTGAGTAGTGTTGATTGACTGTTGTAAATTGAGGATTGATTTTTACCTCAGACCATCTTTGCTTCGGATTATAATAAAAATGCTTCCTTAATCATCTGACCTCTCTGGCCAAGATTCAGACATTGCTCTCCTCAAAAGAATGCCCTTTCTCTTTGAGGTGGACTCCAGACTCATGTCCGTTTGGACTGGCCCTTCAGTGTTCATCCACATGCCCTGGACAGGAGAGGCCATGTTGCTCTGTTTTGTAGATAGGAATTTTAGGGTGGACTAATTTCTGATGGCTCGTATTGACAGGATTACTAAAGGATAACTACACCCTTCGCTTTTGTCCCTGGTTCCTGTCAGTTTGGTTTCTTCGGACATGTTTTTCTTCTTTCCGCTTACCTTCTGAGGTTATGGGCACTTTCTGGGCTCTGTGAGTCATGATGACTGATGACTCTTTGTCTTTATCTTTTTCTCTCTGGAAAAAATATACAACAGGCCCCTTAGAACTCAGTATGCCTGTAATAGGATTATACAAATTTTTCACTTATGACATCACATCTGACTGAAATTTCATTGGTTACACCTTTGGAGTTATTACACCTGGGTCTATGATCAGTGAATGTACCACAGCTCCAGGTTCAAAGAGTTCTTAATTATCCCCAAGGGGTAATTTGTTTTTAAAGAAGCAGAACACAGAAACACACCACACAATAGTAAATAGTAACAATAAAATTAATAAAAATGTTTACAGTAAAGGCACTGATTTCAAATACCAATGGCAACAGGCAAAAAGAGCACCTCCCTCACTGCACTCTTTACAGACTGTTCACTGTTCACTGAAACAGCTCACGTACCAAATGCAGCGAGACATCAGGTTACGTCTGTGGACTGTGCTGAACGCTGCACCTTTCATAAACTTGCCTTTCACTGAATGTTCATTTATATTCTCTTCATTCATACCTTCGAGCCACGGTGAAGATTACAAATGTGTGTTATACTGTCAGGTCTGCAATTGACACAAGCTCTCTAAAAATTCTAGCTTTTTATATTAGTCACATTTTTCTTCCTCTTGGTGGGATCAAATTTACACTGGGCCTACTTTTAGCAACACCTAGTTATAGGTTTATATAGGATTCTCCATAATCTTGTTTCAGTTGCTGTAAAGGCAGATGAACCGCGCTTCACAAAGATTTTTGAAATGGAAAAAAGGTTTTGAGTGCTTTTGAAGTGATCTTAGGATATTGTGCTTTGATTTTAATGCTAAAAACTGTGAGATTTTAATATATTTTTAAGGTCATTGTCATTAGTAATCAAAGGCTATCGGGGCATTTGAATTCTCTAGCAACAAAGCCATTATTTAACTGCAACTTTCACTTCTGTTGTTCTTCTTATTGTTTTTTTTCTCCTTTTCAAAGAAACGATCCAGCAATTGTTTCTTACTCATTTTGCTCGGTTTAGCGTGTAGTGGAACATTTAAAAACAAGTTCATGGAAAGGGGCTTGGGCTGAAGTAATCATAAAAAAGAAAAGTTGGAAATTACCTGGAAGATTACGATTGTCTATAAAATGGAAATTGAAAGAAAACAGTTAGTTTAGTTTCCATTCTTTCTGCACGGCCTGGTACCAAACGTTTTACGAGCTGTTATTGGTCCAGGGCCTGGTGGTTGGAAACCCCTGCTGTTAAATGATAAACTCAGTACATCAGAGTAAGGGCTCCAACAACATCGGTGTATCGTCCTGTCTTCGTCTTTGTCATCTTAGATAGAAAACACCTGATTTTATGATATTGCTGGTACCTGGTAATTTAAATAAAGACATGGGCTTCTAGTAAAAAAGATCAAGGTCTTAATGACGTACCTGGTACTTAGAAAGACAGGCTAACCCTGACCCTTAAGTGACAAAAGGAGACAAAGTGCATTATCTGCAGTTGATGACTGTGAGAACAGAAGAGAAAGTGCTGCTTTGGTCAGTGCTGTTAACACCTGGATTGATGACCTCACCTTAACTAAGGGTCATGTCACCTCTGACCTCTGCCGACCTCAGGGCGAGATCACAGATGCTCATATTTCAAAATAGAGGTGAACTGCAGCCAGAGGGACCTGAAGTCATGTCTGTGCCGCTGACCAAGACTCTATTTCAAAAAGCCACATAATGTACAAAGATAGTTTTAATTTCTGTTCCACATGTTTTCACATGAACCCCAATTGGGGGACTATAGGGTTTCAGACACTCAGAAAATTATGGCAAAGCAGCACATCTCTGAGACTCAGCTACAAGCTCAAATAAGCCATTTACATTTTATCCAAACACAGACCAAACAGCAGCAAACAATACCTTACTTAAAAACTTTTTTTCAAGATGTTCTGGATGACTGAGAACCTTCACAGACATTAGGCTGTGAGATGTTTTTGGGGTTATTTTGCTGTTTTCCATCTTGATTGTTTCTGAAACTGTACTATTGCACATTTAAAATTTCCCTTCTGGGAAATCTCACAGGTGCCCCCTTCATTTTGACACCAGATTATTGAAATACACCTTGTAGTTGCCGAGATAAAGTCAATTTACTGTGGACATGTCCTTTTCGAGCAGACACACCAAAAAACAGGCTCGGGCTTAAAGGGTTAAAAACCTGATCAATTGCAGGTAAACACTCAATGATTCCAAATCATGCAACTTTAACTTACTGAGAAAGAAACATTGAAGGAACCATGACCTTCTCAAACCATAATCTAAGTACACCACACACACCCTAATGACGCTACAGCCTCAGATTCAATGTTTATGGGTTAAAACCATGGCATAACAAATAACAGACACAAGGCAGATATTCTCTTTAAAACTGGACATATTATTTGTTGGGACACAGTCCCATTAAAGAGAGACACATGGCTGCCCTACTCGTGATGGGACAAGGAGTTACTCACATCGGCAAAAATGAGAAAACCCAAAACAGCTACAAAGCTTGTCTTTTCAAGACAAAAAAAATCCTGAATGCTGAATGAAAATAAAGCTAATGTTAGCTGATAGCAAAACTTCTGACTTGTGTTCCTAAGCCCATAATGCCAGTAATATGAAATAAAAGTATTAATAATAATAATTCAAAATTATTTTAGCTAAATTATCTGTGCAGAGGGCTCAGAAGATCATGGAGGAAATATAACACGGACTGTAAAGTTGTGAAACGTCTACTGTTGCAGTACAGTTTCCAGATGTAGGCTGTACCATGCTATTTTGGTAACCCTTCGGCTTTTGGTTCCTTCAGAGATGTTTGGTTTTCAGAAGGTGGTTGCTTTTTTGCAAAATGTGGCTTTCTGAATGAACCTGGTTTAGCCTCTCCATTAATATTATACGATATCTTAAATACTGTTAATGTGACTTTTTTTATTCTGTGTAAAAATTCTTGTCCTAACTTTGAAAAGCTCAGATCAACCCTTTGCATTTTCTCTTCATATTCCCCTCTTTAGTGGCAGTAATTGCGCACTCTTACTGTGTCATCACTTTGCGCTGACTCCAGCTCCGATAAATCAGAGCAGAGATGGACCGCCTCTTTGCCCACCGCGCCAAACCGTGATGGATGTCACCATTAATTAAGCGGGATTTTCTTTTATTTCCAAAAAGCCCATTTCCCTGCACCGCCAAGCTAATGACAATTACAGTTTGTTCATTAATAGATGAGTGTCCTCCGTCACTCACTGATGAGGGAGAGGAAAGAGAAAAGGAAAGTAGAATGAAAAGTTGTCAAAGTGAGTGGAGGTGACAGCAGGGCGGGCTGCGGACAAATGTTTGAGGAGGGGGCTGTGCTGTGGGTGACTTCCATTAACTCACATCTACAGTGAGCAGCCACGGGACTAGCTCAAGTTATGTAAGTGACTACCTGTGATGTTGAATACTTACATAACACTCAAAGAAAGTCATGGTTTATAATTTTAGTATTTTTTTACTTATGGCCTAGATTTGTCTGTGCTGTCTCTCTATGTGTGACGAACTTGTAAATTTCCAAAATTGCATAGAAGATGTTAACTGCAATTCTTTTTTTAAAGTAACTGCTATTTGTAATTTCTCCACTGGAGGTCGAACTGTTTTAGTGAAAGTAGTAGACATAACACAACACTGAAACGTAGAATAGCATTAGCGTCAAAGACATATTGTTAGGGTGAGTTTTGACAAAACATGCATGCTGGAGGATGCAGAAATCATTTGTCCGAAAAGCGACAACATGAGACTTTTTTGGTTATGATTGATAAGAGCACTGACTGACTGATTATAATGTATAAAAATTGGAGTTGTCATTATTTATAGCGTGCTATGCTATTATTGGTCCGGACCCACTTCAGCTCAAATTGGGCTGTATGTGGCCCCTGAACTCAAATGAGTTTGACACCCTTGCTCTATGTCAAGGCCAACGCAGCACAGATTACTTGTCTTCAAGTCCAGGCTTTGTTGCGTAAGCACCATTCCTTTGAAGGGGCTTTGGGGGCACAGGTCGTTAAATAACTGAAAGGTTGGTAGTTTGATCCCCACTCTCGTCATTTTAAACTGTCGTGTCCTTGGGAAAGACACTTTGCCCATCTTGAATGTGTGTGATTGTGGGTGCGTGTTTGGTGGTGGTTGGAGAGGTTGCGTGTGTCTGGCAGCCCACCATCTGCCCCAGGGCAGCTGTGGCTACAAAGATAGCTTGCCACCACCACCACTGTGTGAATGTGTGTGAATAGGGTGAATGGAAGCATAATGTAAAGCACTTTGAGTGCCCAAAAAGTTTACAAAAGGTGCTATATAAATGCAAGCCATTTACCACTTACCATTTGAACCTACTGTTAGACTTTATAATCTTAGTCCACAGAAGCATAGGCTTGTTTGTTCAATACCACGCTGTGATAAGTGTCCACTGTCTTCGAGTCCTGTACAAATGGTCAATATACTTCTCCTGCCTAAGACGTCCAGAGAGTCTCAAGCCAGTCTTTCTCGAGTGGCACAGTATGGATAGATTTCATGTAAAAAAAATTACATGAAATCTGAATACCAGTCACAAGTCTTTCAAATTAAAACATCTCTATAACTCAATATTTTTAGACACTGTGAGGATGAACTAAATAATGCTCACAAGGCACAAGGTAAATTATTGTAATATTGCATAATCTTTTACAGACATTGCTTTTACTGCTCTCAAAAAAGTGCTAACAACATTTAACAGTCTGCAGGCATTCCCTCCTTTTTTCTGATGTTGCACTTGTGTGCATTGTATTGATGTGTGTATTATTTCTTGAGTGATTAAAGTGCTGCATCTTCTAACATTCTTCTTGGCTTTGGTTCGGTATTAGGTGTCATTGTTTTTGTTGCATTTGGATCAAACAGGATGTTCGGAGTGGAGAGGAACACACTGGTTTGAGGGGTCTCACTCTTAGTTTATTGAGGGTCTCAGGTTCATAGTTGTTTAACCACATTAAGAGAGAAACCACATCAGAGTTCATTCACTCTTATCTAAGTACGATGCACTACAGAATACAATGAGGAGGCCAGGGAGGTTTTCATTTTTCATTTACCAAAC
Source organism: Neodontobutis hainanensis (assembly GCA_024349245.1). Lineage (NCBI taxonomy): Eukaryota > Metazoa > Chordata > Actinopteri > Gobiiformes > Odontobutidae > Neodontobutis > Neodontobutis hainanensis. The sequence goes on along the minus strand of JALDNG010000093.1, from coordinate 906,683 downwards.
AGAAGAAGACAGTATTTTTAAAAAGTGCATAGATGATAAGATGATAAGCCTTACAGTTCAGTGTGTGGGCACTTGGAGGCGCTCTTACATCACATATGAATCCACCAGCGACCTCGCAGCTCCTCTTCCTCACCAGTCTGTCTGTGAGGCTCTAAACCAGGATCAGATCAGGATCAACCCAGACCACATTTCTAATCTCTTTTTCCCTCTGGCCCCTGAGCTCCAGGGGCCTCCAGGTTTACTGCACCAGTTACACCACACGGGATGCCACGTGTTTGTGTATTGTTGTGATTCTCACTCAAAAGTTCTCTGTGTTTCTACAGGAGCCCAGAAGAGACATTTTTTACTTTGGCAGATTCTTAAGTGCTGCCATTAATTTTATTTTTTATGTAATGTCAGATACAGCTTCTCCTTTTTTCTGACAGTGTTTATTTTTTTCTTAACAAATTAAAGCTGGTTAAGGCAAATTTGTGCCATCGTTTAAATCAAAATCAAGCAACCCAATTCAATAACAATTTTTTTAAAATTTTATTTCTAGGGCCACCATAAATTGATCTGTCATGTTTCTTTTCTTTATGACTGGACACTTAAAGGTCTGCCTATTCAGCGCCTTTAAATGTTTTGTCAGTCATGGGTCTATACATTTCACTGTCTCCTGGTCAAAAACAGCTTACAAACTCTTATAATGAAGTGTTCAGTTACGTTAAAAAGTAATTTAACTTTTGGAAATATAGCCTTTTTTTCAGCAGAAAAAGTTAGCTTTATCTGAATCAGACTTTATAAACTCATGTAAGGCAACATGATATTTTACAATTGAAAATATACAAATTGTAAATATGTACATCGACCTTCGCAGCTGTTTCAAAACACAAGGAGACAAATCTTTTAAAGCTGGAACAAACTCCCCCTTTCCCTGCGCTCGCTGAACTCTATGGACACTTTCAAAAAGCAACTTAAGACGCTCTTCTTTCGACAGGCAGTCCAGCCCCAATAGGTTCAAGGCTGCTGTGACAGACTGTAATAGGTATTTTATTGTGAAGCACTTTGTGACTGCTGTTTGTGAAAAGCGTTGGACATAAAAATGTGACACAATCACACATTCTTTATAATAATAATTCATTTATTTAGTAATGCTTATAAAGTGTTTGTTATGTGCTTTTGGAAATAATATTTTAATTTACAATCCACATAACATAAAAAATGTTCATACTATACTAAAAGACCTATGTTGTACTACTATATAACAATGTAAATACCAGAATAATGATATTTTAATGAAAGCATAAATAATAAATACATAAAGTATTTAAAGTAAGTATAAAGATTTATCTGGATTTATAGTTCACTTACAGTAGTTCCCTAATAAAGATTATACTTTACCAATGAAAATGTACCACAAAATACAAGCATGATCACATGTAATAGGGGCGCAGTGGCTCAGTGGTAGAGCGGGTGTCCTTCAACCGGAGGGTAGGTGGTTTGATTCCCACTCTCCCCACAGTTCATACTGTCACTGTGTCCTTGGGCAAGACACTTAACCTCCAGTGCCTCCAGTGGCTTTAACATTGGTAAATAGAACCTTAATGTAACTAGCCTTGGGATAAAAGCATCTGCTAAATAACTAAATGTATTCATCTTCATACATGAAATTGTGACAAAATTTTTTAAACGTGGTACTCCATGTATTAAATTAATTATAATTAATAACATTAAACATTTTCAGCAATTTAAATATATAAACAGCTGTTTACATACTTCCACATTGTACGTGTGTGTGTGTGTGTGTGTGTGTGTGTGTGTGTGTGTGTGTGTGTGTGTGTGTGTGTGTGTGTGTGTGTATGTATGTGTGTGTGTGTGTGTGTGTGTGTGTGTGTGTGTGTGTGTATGTATGTGTGTGTGTGTGTATGTGTATGTGTGTGTGTGTGTGTATGTATGTGTGTGTGTGTGTGTGTGTGTGTGTGTGTGTGTGTGTGTGTGTGTGTGTGTGTGTGTGTGTGTGTGTGTGTGTGTGTGCAGAAATAGGCTCTGAGGCAGAAGCATCTCCAAAACAATTTACTCTGGACACATTTATAGTCAAGGTCGTAAAGCAGCAGACTGATCCTCTCTCTATCATCTCCACTCCTCTATGCTCCATTAAAACACGCACTCCAATATTTGAGTGTGTTTTAAGAGCGCATATTTCTGCAAGGTCCCTGGCAGCATGGGCCCCGGGGCTCTTTAGGGCTCCCAAAATATTTGAAGAGCCATAAAACACATGTTCATAATGTAAACAATACACAATATGAGTAATACCATTAGGACAAATCACAAATGCATCCATAATGTGAGTGTTACAGGACTCTGTGCTGTAAATAAGAAGTAGAAGGCTCTCTGTCTCTTTTTGGGTTTTGAGCCGTTATTAGAAGGGTCCTGTATCAAGTAAACTCAGGTGTGTAATCATTTTTACTGAGGTTATGAACACATCGTTAGAGCAAACCACCAACCTCATGAATCCTTCCATATATATATAAAAAATCATATTTTGTAAATTCTTTGTACAACTATGAGTTCTTACATGCGTGGGTAAATGTATTTAAGACATATTAGTGTTGTCAATCAATTAAAAATAGGCTGTTAATTACAGCTCATGAGTGTGATTAACGCAAATAAGCACCATTAGTTACTGATGTGCAGCTATCTCCAATAAGCACGATAAAAGTAGCTTCCTCCAACTCATACTTTATTGACATTATAGTCCCCCTCTATGGTATTTTATAAGCTACATCAACTGTAGCAGGTCCTCAACAATATTATCAGGTTATTCACTTTGCTGTCGTCGGACAAGCGCAGCTTCTTGACCCTTCAGAAGTAGCATCTTTGCAATTGTCAGCAGAGGTTTACTTTACACAAGTATTTTAAACTGGTTGTGTTAAGCTATGTTACACTGAATTACATTACACTGTGTTATATTGTGTTGTGTTGTTTTACGTTAGGGTTTGTTACACTGTTATGTAATTACACTGGGCCGTCAACAGAATATCATGTTGTGCGACATTGTGCCACCTTGTGTTTTGTAACATTGTGCATTATCTTATGTAACGTCACCATATCACAATAAGTCACATTGTGTTACATTGTGACAAATAATCATGTGGGACATTACATTGCATTATATTACATTCTGTGTTTTACAGTGTTTTACATTATATTGTGATAAACTCAAAACACTTACCTCACGTTAAATGTGTTTTGTTACATACACAGTCATGTTGCATTGTGTTAGATGTATCAGAGTGCTACAGTCTATCTTGTTATATTGTGCCACATTATATTGTATTATGTCACTTTATGGCACTTTACATTACATTGTGTTGCATTGCATTCTCATGTTACACTATGTTACATTATGTGCTGTTCTTAGCAAAAGTTGTATGAAAAACATAATGCTATACTTAATAAACTTGCAGTAAAAAGGTTTACAACATCTTGTACCACTGTGTGAATCATTTAGTCTTCAGAGACATTAAACACTCAAGGACTGTGAAGAAATGCTTTCATCACCCATTTTAGATGATCATAGGATGAACTGAACTTGTTTGTGAAGGAAGAGAGTTTTAATGACAACTCTACTGTTCAGTGCATACACACATTTTTTATATCTCAAAATGGCCACAAAAACAGTTACAACCTGCTTCTAATATTTCATCTCTGCAATGCAGGAGGTTTTCTGCAAGAAGCAAAAGATATATGGATGTTATGTAAAAGTTAGACAGGGAGAATAAGAAAAGTAGACTAAAGAGACAGGAGGAAGAGGAAGACGAGGAGGACAAGAAACAAGAGGAAAGAGGAGTGGTTGACCTCTGACCTCCCCCCTCACTCTCAGACAGTGTTTGAGAGCAATGGGGACAGTGGCGTCGAACCGTCTCACTTCACCACTCTCCATCGCTCCCTTCTTCTTCTTCTGTCACATGACCAGTTCACTGTGAGGTCACACAAACCCCACCCACTACCTATTTTATACATTCATTATAAGATATTATTAAAGCTTAATATAAGTAATAGAAAAACAATTAATGCTAATGCAATACCACTTTTGGCCACTAGATGCTGGCTCTAAATTCTTACTTAAACAGGTTAAATAAAACTTGTTGAGAGAGCTTCTTTGTAAGACATTTTTTTACGGCAACTGTCTTTATCTAAATGAGTTGTATCAAAGGTCATTTTAACTGTGGGGAAAATTGATGAACTTCAATTGCATCTGTGCATCAATAATAATAATATATATTAAATAAATTGATGTAGAGTGTTATCACAAAACATTTGCTCATTATACTAACCTCAATAATTCAACAAAAGTAGTTCCATATTTAGTCATAAACATGAAAGTGGCTTGTTATAACTTTTTTACAAGCAGTCTGAAAGCACTTTAGCTCAAACCACTTAAGATTTTTACTAGTCTCTCACAACTCTTCAAACTGTCTGCACTGAAACAGTAACAGTACTTTTTTATCTGTTGACTGTTGAGCATTGAACATGTCATTAGAAGCTGTCGCACAGGGCATATTGGAAATTTATTGACAAGTGCAATTGAAAACTTCCACTATGTTATTCTATGATAAAACTATGTAAAACTTCCATAAATATCCTGTTTGTTCCTTAAATGTCATGAGCAAATGAATGATATCTTATCCATTTTCCACGTTATGGGCCTATCCCAGCTGCTATAGATGTAATGTCAACACACTAAGTCACACCAAAGACCACATCACTTGCATTCATTGCCTCACATTGCATCTCAAAAGAGTTTTTATTAGGACCTATTCCTTGCGAGAAACAGAGTTAGACTTTGCTCAACAGGCATGTGTGTGCACAGGAATAATGCCCGCCGGTCGTTTTAGTGTCATATTTGTGACCGCAAACACGCCGTTTTCTGTTTTGTAAAATGTAGGCCTGTATACAGCATAGTTATCGTGCCCATTATCATGACTTTATGCCACTCTCAGAATATGGTTAAAGTAGCTTCCGATCTATACCATAAACCCCCGTGTGAATCTCGATCGCGTCGTAACGCTGTCCTGTTTACATGACTGGTGCGTTTTCCTGACCAGACAGTACTCCTTTAGAGACTTTGTTTACGTGCAGATGGACCTCAGATAGACTACGTTTGTCTTCTGTCTTTGTTGGAGTTGACATGCAGAGGAGAGAATCAAACCTTTCTTGAAAGTATGTTTCTTTCACATATTTATTGACATAAATTAAACACAGTCCTACGTTTTTTACTTTGAAAATGAGGATAGATGTCTGGTTTAACAGAGTATTGCTCTTTCTGATTTCAAATATGTAACCCCTTACTGTAATGACTCTGCTGCAATAAACAAATGGCAAAGCTCATTCTTGACTAGACAAGTCTATATTTTGTCATTTTCTATAAAATAAAGGCTCTTGAAAGTAAATCTGAGCAAAGACTGAAACATATGCAAAGTGAAGAGAAAAGTGTGAGAGACAGGCAAGTGGCAGGACATGCATCGTGAGGTTACTTAGTGTTCAATACTGAGCCGATCCACCGCTGCAGCCTGGCGTCACCGGCACTCTACGGTCTGGCGTCATCCGGACAAGCCACCGTCCTGAAGATGGCGTCTGAGAGAGTATGCGTGATTGATTTAGGTGGAGCCGCGGAGGTAGAGACGCAGGCTTTTTTCAGCCAAACTGCAAAATCAATGCAAAGTGGGTTGAACTGAAGCTGGCCCGGGCCTTTAGTGCGGCGTGTTTGTGTATTTGTGTCTGAAAGCCAGCGGGTCGCCCTCAGCCACACTGCACCGGCAGCGGCCATTATTGCTCCAGCGTCTCCGTGGCGACCGTTAATGGGAATGTTGTTGTCATGGCTACAAATACACTTCCACTCCATTTTGCATTCAGAGAGAGTAATAGAGAGAAGACAGACGGAAGGTGAGTGAGGAAGAAGAGAGACATAAAATTCATAGAAGAAATAGACCAGCTTCAAATCTCTGCTTTAACTCCAGGTTCTATTGCCCTGCTTTGTTCTGTCGGCTGCTTTAGTAATAATAATCTGAAGCATATCTCCTAGACATGAATATATAACAAAGAGTATTATCCTACAAACCAAAAAGTCACCATATCATGTGTCCAAAATCATACAGATTCAAGCCAACATTTTCAAATGCAAAACAAATATTTCACAGGCCGTGTTCATACTTTACATGTTTGATGTGTCTACATAGAATATCTTTATTGTCAATACACATTTTACAGGTGCAATGAATAAAAACACAAACTTATAAATAAAAATAATGTTTTTAATGTTTTTTTTTAATCTTTACTATTGTTTATTTCTTTGTTCCATGTTTGTTCTTTGCTACGACTGTGTGCAGTGTTTAATGTAGCACAGGACAGCTGCTGCGTGCTCCTCCAGGTCTGGGTCTTCAAAAATATCCCTGTTGGTTCTCTCAAAGCTGTCCTGCAGCTGGTGGGAGACACCTTTAGGCCAAGTTATGACAGTTTTTGTTGTGCTTAGAGCCTGTTTCCTGAAGGGGGTCTATGCTGGTGCTAAGAGCAGGGACATGTGGTCTGACTTGCCCAGGTGTGGGAGCTGTATAGCCCTGTAGCCATGTTTAATATTGGAATAGACCTTGTCCAGCATCTTATTTCCCCTAGTGGCACATTTCACATGCTGATAGAATTTAGGAGGCACAGTTTTTAACTCAGCAGGATAAAAGTCCAATAATATGCACAGCCTCAGGATACTTGTCTTGCTGGCTGCTAATGGTTTTATGCAAGAGTTCCAGTGCCGAGTTAGCATTAGCATCTGGTGGACTGTACACAGTGGTTACCTGTAGCCTGCTAGCTCGGTACCTGCATCAGGTATGGATGAATGAAGCTAGGTCTCAGTGATCAACAAAATGCAACAGTTTTTGACAAGCTGGTTTGTTGTTGCCTGAAGCCTCAGTTCATCCATTCTGCTGGGGATCTTTTGTTGGCAAGAAAGATGCTAGAGAGCGGTGGCTTGTTCAGGGACTTACGCATCACCACCACGGCAGCATGGTGACCAGGCTTTTGCCTTCTGTCCCTGCACAGCCCTCGTGTCCTCCCCACGAGGAGCCTGAGGTCCTGGCTATGTCCACCTTTTTGTTGCAAGAATGGAAAAAGTTGTCCGTAGCCAGATGTTTGCTCCGTAGTCCTATTTTCAGAAGCTTGTGTCTGCTGTAAATGTTGTTCCTCCATGTTGCTATTTCTTGCATGATAGAGTGTTTGTAGCTCTAGCATAGATTTGATGTTTACTTTCCAATCGGTTTATAATAATTTATTGTTCCAGTTCACCAATTCTACACTCCTTTCCATGGATTATCTTGACCTTTTCATTGAAATCTTTATTTCCTTGACTTTATCCATCGGGATGTCTTATTCCCACTCTCCCCAGTTCATACTGTTGTGTCCTTTTTAACCCACCTTGCCTCCAGTGTCTGTGGGACTGGTGTTTGAATGTGTGAGAATGTTTGGAGGTCGGCGTGACCGTAGGTGCAAAATGGCTGCCACGTCTCCCCCACCAGTGTGTGACTGTGGAGTGAACGAATAATGGACTGTAAAAGCATTTTCAGAGCTACATAAATTCAATCCGTTATAATTATTACACAAAATGACTTTATTTGTTAGGTGCCATCTTTTTGCTGTTTATTTTATGTTCAATGTGATTAGGTTTTCTTCTGCTTCAGCTTGTCTCTGACATCTTCTGTGTTGCTATTCCTGCATGATACTGTATAGACTAAAACAGGAAGTGACAAGATGGAAACATTTTATTGTGCTGCACCTCAAGCCCTTGTCTATTGAATTTTGAGTTTGGTCATTGTTTCTCAAAAGGTTGGCCAAACTTCTGCACCAGTGTCACATAGTTATTTTGTTTAACTTGATTCTTTCAAAATAACAAAATTTAATATTTCAATCTTTTTTTTTTTTTTTTTTTTGCAATTTTAACCTTTTAAAGTGTGTTGTATTAAGTCTGCTAGTTAGCAGTGCGTTTGTAAGTTACAGTTGCAACACACTTGGAAATGAGAAACTTTAGGTGTCTTCATTCTGGAATTTATAAGGTATACATAAGGTATATTGCAGTAAATGTTATCAAATTTAAAAAAATTACTGGAGGTAATTCTTTCAGATGAACTGTTGAATGAATTGTTGGTGTCAAATACCATGGCCTACAGAGCAATCCCGATGCCAACCACTTTGTTCACACAATCCATTAAAAGTCCATGCAGTAAAGGTTATGCCGTACTACTCAGTCTCACTCTGAGTGGACAGGAATCATTAAGAGTCAGTCTGCCACTCATTACAGAGCTGATGCATTCTCTGGGCACTGCTCAGCAGCAGCAGCTCTCATTACTCTGAGAGCTGTGTCCAGCCACCGTACACACCAGAGAGAAGAGAGAAGACAGGGGATTGAACTGTCTGACATGCATTTAATCAAACAGAATACAGCTTTTCAATAAAATGTTGAAAGGTAACTGTACCATGTGAGGACCTTGTGTGATCTCCAAATGTGGATGTGCAAAATAGATAGCACCCAAATTCCCCAAATATACTGGCCTACAAAGATATTGATTACTAAATATTCACAGTTATTTCAGTTCAAATTAAAATAACTATTATTCAATCATTTTCATCCACTTGGTCCCATTAGGGGTTGCAGGTGACAGACAACCATTCACGTTCACATTCATTCACTAGAGATCCGATCCCTCACTAATAAAATGGATAAAGTAAACCAACAGACTGCAACAAACAAGCTTAGTAAGGACTGTTACGTTTTCTCATCTAATGGCATTGAACAATATTCAACAAACCAGCAGTGGAGAGTTCTAAACTTTTGTACAACATGCTCACTCCTGCAGCTCCTCTGGAATATCTCTACCAGCAGGACATCCTCCGGGTGAAAAAAAAGAGTTTGATTTACATGAGCAGCCGCTCCAGATGAAGTCCGGGTAAAGTCTGGAAGATGGTGCATGTGTTAAAAAGCTTAATAGAATTGCTCAGAGTATAGTATTAGTCATTCAGATGTCACTACCTTACTGACCTGTTGGCCTCTGATACAGTCGCAGAGTCACAGACAGAGAGAGTAAAACCTTCTCTGTCACTCAACCCACTCGACTTGACTCTTAGATCCAAGTGCATAGTTAAACAGCGCTACAGCCCCACAGAGAGACTACAGCGGGGCCATAATGTTTGGCATAATGCCCCTTTAAAAACCAATAACAGCCACAATAATCACTGTTTCATTTCTATCCGTCTCCATCTTGTTAAAAACCGCCGCTGCCGTTAGCTTCAAAAGGTTACTCTCAGCTTCTGCTACATTCAAAAAGACTGTCGGTAATTAGCTCTATGTCTTACAGTCTGTCTCTAATCACCCTCTTCACCTTCTTTATGCTGTGTAAAAGTTATAAAGTGACACAGGGTGTGCTTTTACTACTGTTTAAGGGGCTGTAAAATCAACAGAAGTTACTACAGCAAATCTGTGTCTCTATAAAAATCTAAAGACTGACTTGCTGCTACTCTTTGCTATTAAAAAGGTAACTGATCATTTTAGGCAGTCCTCCACTGAATAAGAGAGTGTGGTAATGTGTATTTTGTTTTACAACAAGCTAGCAGTCATAAGAAACTGCTGGTTTTGGTTTGAGTCTACATAGTACAGTTCTCTGCTTTTTGTGGCACAACATTGTGTAACACTTTATTTTACACTACACATTATACACTGTATCTACCTCATTAAGAACAATGTAGGACACAGTGTAACAAACTGTAATAACAGGTAACTATATTGTACATATGTACTATGTTACAGAATTAAATTACAGAATGTTACACAAGGATGTAGATACAATGTATCACATGTAGTGTTAAACAAAGTGTCACCTTACGCTGCAGGCTGCTGTAGAAAACTGTACCACTGGAGGACATAGGCTCAAAGGAGTGAGCAGTTTCATAAAGGTAAAAAAGAGGACATGATGCAGTGGAGGATGAAGGAGGACAAACAGACAACACTGAACAGGGCAGACAGCTATACAGAACAGCCATTGAATTAAGTTTAGTTCATTTTTGTTATTTCGTTTTATTGCGTTCTTTACCTGCCTGTTCAAGCACAAAATATCCTTCAACTGTCAGTGCAGAAAAAAGTGCTGTTTTTGTTCATCTGTTCATAAATAAATACTTGGGGCGGCAGTAGATCAGTGGGTGTATATATATAAAAGTGAAATAAATGAAATAATCTTTGCTCGTCTTGTAGCCTAATTTCTTAAATGTGAGTAATACAAAAAGCTAGTATAAAAAAAAAGTATTAATAGATTATGACGGAACTCTCGGAGAGTGACAAAGTCCAGCGCGACCTCTGCTGTAGACAGCAGTGTTTAGCTCCACCTTTTAAGAACTGTATTATTTTCTTGGTCCAAATGGAGATGAAAGGGGTTCAGTACGCTCATTTCAGACCCTGTTGACAATGCAACCAGACCCATACCAGTCCAGTGGAGACGTTGCTTTTGGAACCAACTATTCCAAAACAGACAATGTCGATCCTGTATACCAAAAAAATCAAAATCAAATGAATGCTATTAATTTCAGTCCAAATCTCTTTAGGGGAAGTTACAATCCTCTTTTCTCTCATTTCTGTCGGGTGGACCACCGCCTCACAGCTGTCTGTTATCAAGGTGAAACTCAGCATGGGCTCTGTTTGGCCGTTAAAGAAAAAAAAAATCACTGTGTTACCATGGAAACAGCCAAGTGTGCAAGTTTCAAATGTGCAAAGATACTGTAGAAATTGTATTTAGTTAGCTGTCTTCAGAAACATTAGGTCATAAATATCTTGTGTGTTTATGCAGTGTGTGGACGGTTAAATGCGTGAAACTGCAAGCTGCTGAAGCCTGTGTGTGTGTGTGTGTTTGTGCTTGAGCAGATGTTGGACTCTTAAACAGATTATTCCACAGAGATCCAGACTGATTCTAATGAACAAAAGGGAGAACAAAAGGACTGGAGTGTGGTGCTCATTAGTTCAGTCGGTTATAATACTGTTTACTGCAAGAACGTTATAATAAAGTTGGTTTGACAGCAAAGAAAACTTAACTGAGACCCAAATAGACTGATACAAGTATTATAACAAGAGTGGCAAAATAACCTAGGTGTAGTCTTGTAAAGGGATGGTGCAATTTTTAATTGTTCAGCGCAGCCCCAGTTTGGAGAAGCAGACAGGGCAATGACACAGGCTTTGTGTTACATACAGCTCTAATGTGGACAGTGAAAACACACTTTTCAAACAAACTAACAAGGCTTCTACAATTTCCAAAATCACTGCAAGTGTGTGGTATGTATATAAAAACTCTTTAATACTGTCTTCATCCTACTGGCCCTTCAGACGGCCGTCCACCCAGAGCCTTGGTCTGCGCCAGGTCTTTTACAGCCCAAACTTTAGTGACAGAACATCTCAGAGCGAGTGCAAAATGAAGTGCTTGTAACTCTCATCACCACATTTAAAATCTGTCTTCAGCATCTGCACGCTGCTGTGAAAAATCTATAGCAATAGCTACTAAGTGATAATGTTCATTTGTAGTATGTGGGAAATATGACTGCAAAGAAATGACATAAACAAAACTGTTTATTCACAGTGCTCATCACAACGTCTCCATTTCCAAATTAAAAAATACAAATTGGACTTATATTTGACGTTGAACAGGCCAGAAGGCTTCATCACTGTCACAAAAATGTGTTCTCTGGACAAACCTTTAGTTAAGTATGGCCTTGAGTGGCACGCCTCTATGGCATCAATATAGGGTCACATTAATCGTAAACAAAAGAAAAGAATTGTAAACCTAGAAGTGTAAACGTAATCTTATAAAAGCAAAAAAACACAAAACAAAAATGGAATTTTTAACTGTAGCCTTTAAAACATAAAGAAAGTAAATATTTTTGGCTATCTTTTGCTTTTAAAGGGTGCAGGCTCACCTATTGGCTGAACCATGGTAGAGAAACAAGAAGTTACATCGTGAATATCCCGGATTAAAAAAGACTTCTTCGATTTGTTGCTACATTACAGCTAAATGGATGACATGCTTATCGGAAGTGTATTATTATATTGTTTTTTTTCCCCAATTAACAAGCAAGGTCAGGACAAGAGACTTTATATCCTCTAACATGGTTCAGCCAAAAAGTGAGCCCACACCCCCTCAACACGGGCTCACGATTAATTACTGATTATCATTATAATTATTAATCTGAACTTTTTTATCACGTAAATGTCTCCTGTCTCCGCCCTCAGAAAGCAGCACTGATCCTGTGCAGTTCTCTTTCGTCCTAAAGCTGAGCTGTCATAGCTAAAAAAGACTGCTCACTTCAATGGAAGAGGCTCAAATTGAGAAGCTATGAGGCCAGTGACTAAATCCAAACTCATGCTGCCGCAGAGGAAATCACAACAGCATTTTTACAAAGACTGTACTTTAGAGTTAAAGCACAAAGTAGGGGCTTTTACACAGAGTAGCAGCATGTGTAAAGCAGTGCATGGACTTTTTTTTTAAATAAATAATAGGCCGACCAGTCTCATATTAATGCAAAGCCTACTGTCTGTCGCGCTCCACCTGTCCTCAGTTTTGGGCCCTATACAAACCTTTTAGAAAGGGCCCGTCCTCATGTCTGCCTAATGTAACGGTAGGCCTTGAGTTGACAGATTCTGTAGCCCCTCCACAACTGTCATACAGCAACACTTCAAACCTATGCCAGCAAAATAAAATTTTATTAATAATTTTTTATTAATAATAATTGGTCACCAAAATGAAAGCTATTTAACAAAGGTTTGCAGACTTTGTCAGAGAGAAGGTCGGAGGGTTGGTGGTCCTTCCAAAGGAAATTCTTAATAAAGTAGATGAAATTCCCTGTATTCTGGTGCATTTTAAATGAGTTTATGAATATTTTAGCTGCTACATGTTGAGTAAATCTACAAAACCATGGAATTGATTCACTTCTTTAAAATCTGCATCTGGAGCACAAATAAGTGCTTATAATTTTTATAATGATAAAGTTATAGTTCATGACCACCATCATGACTCTTTTAATATGGTGACCCTCTTGTTGTGCGATATTATTATTATTTGTTCTTAAATGAATCTAATACTTTTAAAATTACAATACAATGTCTAATGATATACATTTCAAATGAATGAATAGAACCAACATTTTGACCAGGACCATGTTGTAGGAGCCTTCTGAAAGTGTGTCCTGCCCCAGGAGCAGAGCCCAACACTAAGGGCCATATTACAGAGGCCTACTCAAATCATTTCTGATTCCTTTTATGTCTTTTATGTCCAACTCTAAAGTAGGCCTACAGTCTGGTCTGCTTGACTGTTTAACCTGCTGTGTATCAGCTGCTGTTGAGTGGAAGCTGTCTTTTATGAAATCAGATAAAGTTGTTTAGTTCTAATGCTGTGGTTTCAACTGCAGTCAAATGGCATGGCTTTTTTTTTTAAAGGATTACAGGAAGTGTAGAGTTGCTGCAAACTTCGCTACAGCAGAACGTGTGTTAAACGAGATGCTTATTTAAGACAAGACTTAAACGTGCAGATGTGTTTAAGGTCTGGGACAGAGCAGTGCTGAAAGAGAGCGTGGGATTTACAGAGACTGGGGCTTTATCTAATTCTGGAGACACTCGGGTTTGGTGTGGTACTTGTTGGGCCCTTTCCTTCTGGGAGCCCTTGGCAATTGCCTATTCTTGGTTACTGGTAAGCATGCCGCTGCCTGTCCTACCTCTAATCCCCAATGGAACACACATTTTTTTGAGAAGTGACTGCTTGTCAACAAAGCATGAAACAGCAGTGCGTAGACATTGGGGAATCAAGGTATTCAGAGCATCTACATCTCTGATTATAAAATAAAAAAAGTTTACCAATGTTTAAGCCGTGGTCACACTGTCCCACCACAATTGAATCACTTTGTATACAGTAAACTCTTCTTTTATAGCGCTGAGCTAGATGGCTACAAACCGATGCTAAAGACTTAATATAAGTTGTCTTTGCACCACAAACGTGTTTAGACATATTCTATTTTTGACTGGTTCTAAGCACATGAATTATTCAAGTTGACTGCCTGTTGTTAACCACAGTTGAATCATAATCACAAACAATTGCACAGTCTCTGAACTGTTTCTGAGATTAAGCCAAAGCGGTGGCTCTGAGTTGGGAAAATATCATATAATTGTTCAAATAACAATGGCTTTTTGAATTACTGTAAATCCTTGTAGCCTGCAGCAACCAGTGCATCAATTCTCATGGCAACCATCTACTGTACCTGCTTTTGTGTTGATAACATTTAGACCAGACACAGATGAGACTGACAGACAGCAGATGCACTCCTGTGTTACAGAGTTTTGGACTATCCCTAGTGCTAATAAACTATTTCCAGGAGAAAGGTGGAGTCGACAGTGGTTTAGACTAAAACAGCCTGTCTTTAGTCCGTGTCAAAAACAGGTCTACATCTGACCCAAGCTGAACAATATAAGTTGAACAGTATATTTGCAGTGTTAAGCCTGTTCCACAATAGCTCAGTTTTCAATCAAATATAGCAAGTCAAACAAACAGCGGATAAAAAAGCTTATATTGTTTTATGATGACTACATTGTTTGTCATTACACTAAGTACTGTTTCCTAAATAATTATGACTTTTTACCAGAGCAGCATTTATGAAAACAGTGTTAATAAGGTCTAGGGCTGAGCTACTCAGTCAGCTGAGAAGAATCTAGCTGTTTGAGAATAAATCCCAGGTAGACCCTTTGTCAGGAAGAAACCTTAAGGTAAATATTTCTCAAGGTATTTGTCAATGAGGCCCAGTGTCCACAGATCTTCCAGAGGAACTCCAAGAGTGGGTGGGTTGTTGACATGCTTTTGCATTTCCTCCAGAATTAGTTTCCACCACTAAATGCAATGAATTTGCATTGTTTTCTAACAACAAGGTTTTAGCCATTAAATATGCTACAGTCCAAAGGGCAAACAACAACACTGCATCCACATAGGAGACCTTTGGTTGAGTTTACACATTTTACACCCATTAATGACAGAACAATTAAAAAAAATGTCTCCAGCCTGAGTTCATCCACCTGCTGCCTCGATGTTCTATCCACTAGATTTCTAAAATCAGTACTAAGTAGTTTGTTACCACAACTCACTAATATAGTCAATAATTCCTTACAGTCTGGAACATTTCCAAGGGCCTTAAAAACTGCTGTCATTAAGCCTCTTCTAAAGAAGAGCAGTCTTGATGCTACAGTGCTCAACAACTATCGGCCCATATCAAACCTGCCATTTTTTCCACTTAATGACTTTCTATTACTTAACAACTGCTTTGCCTTTTCAGTCAGGTTTTAGGCCCATCACAGACTGAGACCGCACTTATCAAAGTCACAAATGACATCCGTCTGAACACTGTCTTAGTTCTGTTGGACTTGAGTGCTGCGTTTGACACAGTGGACCATGAAATCCTGTCACAAAGATTAGAGAAATGGATAGGTATCTCTGGAACTGCTCTTAAATGGTTTCAGTCATATCTTGAAGACAGGAAGTACTTTGTTTCGGTTGGAAACTGTGAATCAGACCAAATGGCCCTGACATGTGGGGTTCCACAGGGGTCTATCTTGGGACCTTTATTATTCAATCTCTACATGCTTCCTTTAGGCCAGTTAATACACAGCTGTGGTGTATCCTAACATAATTATGCAGATGACACTCAGATTTACATTTCACTCACAGCAGGTGAAAATGGACCAATCCATTCACTGTTTCACAGACTGATGTGTGGATGCAAAATAATTTTCTCTAAATGAACAGAGACAAGACTAAACTAATCATCTTTGGGCCACAGAAACAAGGGGGTGCTTTCACACCTGCAATGTTTAGTCTGGACTTTTAGACTTTCCCATTGGGTCCAAACCAAATTTTCAGGTGTGAAAGCCCCATAGAACCATGGTTAACAGCATACAGCTGCTCTTTGGTGCGGGAAAAAGGAGGTGGTCTCATTCCAGACCAAACTGAACCAAGGACTGGCTTGTTTCAGATTGACACTGATTCAGACCAAGAAAATAACAAGAGAAACGCGTTATTCTGAGCAAATTAGCATTGCTAATCACATATATATATATATATATATATATATATATATATATATATATATATATCATGTCATATGTATATATATATATATATATATATATATATAACGAGGGGAATATAATTACCCTGGGGACCACATGCCGCCCATTGGGCTGTTTAATCTGGCCCGCCGAGCATTTATTATATTTTATTGATAATTAAGCACTGCATGTATTTTTCCTTTTCCTTCAATATTCTGCAGTGATCAGCTGATTCCACTACAACGTGCTTCAAACAGTAACAACCTTTCCTTAAACTAGTATCTCTATTCTCAGCAAAAGATAGTTTTCAAACAAACTGTAAAGAGAACTTTAGTGAAGAGTGCAGTCGCACCTCTGCTTGCTCCTGCCAGCTTTACTTTTCTCTTTAGTTATCTCCACATTTAGGACATTGCTTTTTACTTTCTTTTAACTGGATTTTTATGTTTTTATGTTCTTACTTATTTTTTACTTTTTAAACAACACGTTGGACCTGTTGAGCGACTGGAGTCTTAGTATCTATTTTTCAACATGTCTGGGATAAAAACAACTACTGCAAACTCTTTCTGCCAAAATTGTTGGAAATACCAACAAGAAATCAGTGTGCTACAAACAAAGATTTTTGCTTTGGAATCTGAAAGAGGACTTCAGGATACAATCCCGATCACACAATGTGGTAAGACTGTGAATTTAAACTTGGAAGATACAGTGTCATTCCCAAAGCTGAGCAAAGCAAAGGGATTGAAACAAAATGATGGCACCTGGCATAAACTTGGTGCCCAGCCAAAGCAGCACTGGATCAGAAAAAAGAATGCTGGCCTCACAAGAGCACATGTAGCATCATCAGCTAAAAACAGATTTGAATCACTGATGAATGAACCAGAAAACTCTTCTTTAACTGTAAAACATGGAGGAAATAAAACTTTGTCTATGGAAAACGGGAGACATGAATCTGTGGAAAAGCACCAGGCTAACAGAGACAAAGAATCTATGCCAAAAGTGAAGGACAGAGATATCCTGTTGCTGGGAGACGGTGCTATCCGAGACTTAAACTATAGTTGTTTTGTTACATGCAGCTATCCAAGTGCTATGGTCACTGATATAACAGCACTCCTCCCCCAAGTCCTGTCCAAACACACAGGCATTAGACAGCTGATAGTGCACGTGGGTGCAGTTGACACCAGGAAGGGAGAATCAGAGGTTTTAAAAAAGGATTTCTCCAGGCTTTTAAATAAAATTGAAAATCTGGAAGTGCAATCCTTTATCAGTGGACCACTCCCAAACATTGACAGAAGGATCAATAAATTCAGTCGGCTGCTTGCATTAAATACATGGCTGTCCAAGACCTGCGAGACAAGAGGAGTACACTTTATTGATAACTTCAACTTGTTTTGGCAACGTGTAGACCTGTTTAAAGGAAAGGGCCCACACCTGAACAGAGGAGGGGTCAGGAGGCTAACAGATAATCTCCTGCACTCCCTGAGACACCTAAACGGTTCTGGTCGCCCTCTTAAACAAAGAAAGGGCCCTCTGAGAAGCCATAATGAGAAAAACACTCCAGCCTCACCAACCAAAGATCCTCCTCTGACTGGACCACCATCAACACCTCCACTACTGAAATGGACCCCCCCAATAGGACCCTGGACCCCCCCAGTAACATCAACACCTTCTGAGGACCTCACCATCTCTGTCCCATCCCCGGATTCACCAATGGGATTTCCAGATCACCTGGAAATGTTGGTAAAATCTGGAACTAAGTTGATACCCCTCACACCTAACTTGGCCAGGTCACGGGTTCTATCATCTCCATCTTGGCCAGAACAAATGAGACCCCGATAGGTGTCCAATGCACCCCTGTCAGACCTCCACCCCCAGACCAGCTCCTCCCAGACCAGCTCCTCCAAAAGCCTTGACTAGCATCAAGGCTACTATCAGCGATTAGGACACTGAGGGCCTCTGCTGTTCCAGGACTTTTTGTCATCATAAAACACTTATCAACCCGAGGCCCTGGGAGAGAACACTCCCCCCGAGCTCCATAACTACAGTCAGAAGTCACAGACTCGAGAAGAGAATAACAGTTAGTTTGTCTAATCAGACAAACCTGATTCAAATTCCCTGCAAACAGATAAAGTCTGGTCCTGCTCAAACAGACTTGAAACTTGCAGTGTTCAATGTCAGGTCTTTGGGAAACAAATCTTTTTTAATTAATGATTTTATAATTTCAAATAAGCTTGATTTTATGTTTTTAACGGAAACATGGTTAGACAGCAAGACTGGAAATGCTGTCCTTATTGAATCCACCCCATCGAATTTCACATTTTTATCCAAAATGCGGGAAAACAAAAAGGGTGGTGGTGTTTGTGCTATTTTTAGGGATAATATTCTTATCCAGAAACTATCACTTGGGGAGTTTTCATCATTTGAGTATGTGGCATTCAAAATGGAGTTGAGGTTTTCTCCATCTATATATGTTGTTCTTTACAAACCACCCCAACAATGTCATGATTTTATTGATGAGTTTACTGAAATGCTTTCGGTTATCTGCACAGAATATGAACAAATAATCATATCAGGTGATTTTAACGTGCATGTGGATAATGTCTCTGACAGAAATGCCAAAGAACTTTCTACTATTCTTGATACTTTTGGTCTTTGTCAGCATGTTAATGAGCTGACCCAAAACAGAGGTCACACTCTGGACCTGGTCATTACAAAGGGTGTTCATATTTCAGAAGTTACTGTGATTGATGTTGCTCTGTCTGATCATTCTTGTGTCTTTTTACATCTGTCCATGATTCCAAAAGCTGCTGCTGGACCTACAGTTGTTCAGAAGAGGCACATTAATGATAACACCAGGACACAGTTTATGGAGGCATCAGGTTTGAAAATGCCTCATCAGGTCAAGTTGATGATTTAATGAATTGTTATACTTCAGGTGTTTTAAATGTTATGGACGCCATTGCTCCTGTTAAGGTTAAAGTGATGAGGAAGAGGCAGAAGGGTTCGTGGAGCAATGCTCCTTCTGTCAGGGCACAGAAAAGGGAATGCCGAAAAGCCGAAAGAAAATGGCGTAAATTTAAACTCTTAATTCATTATGAGGTATACAAAGAAAATCTGCATGTTTTCAATCAAACTTTGAAAAAAGCAAGAGAAATATTCTTCTCAGAGCTCATTAACAACAGCAGTAACAACTCACGTGTCCTGTTTGCTACAGTGAACAGATTAACAAACCCTCCAGCTCCATTTCCTCCAGAATTAGTTTCCAACACTAAATGCAATGAGTTTGCATTGTTTTTAATGACAAGGTTCAAGGCATTAAACATGCGATACAGTCCAAAGGGCAAACAACAACACTGCAGCCACATAGGAGACCTTTGGTTGAGTTTACACATTTTACACCCATTAATGACAGAACAATTGAAAAACTGTCTCCAGCCTGAGCTCATCCACCTGCTGCCTCGATGTTTTACCCACTAGATTTCTAAAATCAGTACTAAGCAGTTTGTTACCACAACTCACTAATATAGTCAATAATTCCTTACAGTTTGGAACATTTCCAAGGGCCTTAAAAACTGCTGTCATCAAGCCTCTCCTAAAGAAGAGCAGTCTTGATGCTACAGAGCTCAACAACTATAGGCCCATATCAAACCTGCCATTTTTAGGGAAAGTCATCGAAAAAGTTGTATATCAGCAACTTAATGACTTTCTATTGCTTAACAACTGCTTTGATCCTTTTCAGTCAGGTTTTAGGCCCCATCACAGCACTGAGACTGCACTTATCAAAGTTACAAATGACATCCGTCTGAACACTGACGCGGGCAAAGTCTCTGTCTTAGTTCTGTTGGACTTGAGTGCTGCGTTTGATACAGTGGACCATGAAATCCTGTCACAAAGATTAGAGGAATGGATAGGTATCTCTGGAACTGCTCTTAAATGGTTTCAGTCCTATCTTGAAGACAGGAAGTACTTTGTTTCTGTTGGAAACTGTGTATCAGACCAAATGGCCCTGACATGTGGGGTTCCACAGGGGTCTATCTTGGGACCTCTATTATTCAATCTCTACATGCTTCCTTTAGGTCAGTTAATACACAGCTGTGGCGTATCCTACCATAATTATGCAGATGACACTCAGATTTACATTTCACTCACAGCAGGTGAAAATGGACCAATCCATTCATTGTGTCACTGCATCGAACAGATTGATGTGTGGATGCAAAATAATTTTCTCCAACTGAACAGAAACAAGACTGAAATAATTATCTTTGGACCACAGAAACAAAGAGAAAATGTCAGCAGTCACCTCAAGTCTCTTTCTCTAAAATCTAAAAACCAGGTTAGAAATCTAGGGGTCAAAATGGACTCAGACTTGAATTTCCAGAGTCACATTAAGTCAATTACATCATCTGCATTTTATCACCTTAAAAATATTTCCAGAGTCAAAGGAATAATGTCTCAACCAGACTTAGAGAAACTTATTCATGCTTTTATCTCCAGCAGGTTAGACTATTGTAACGGCCTGCTCACTGGTCTCTCAAAACGAGGGTTAAGACAGCTTCAGCTTATTCAGAACGCTGCTGCTCGGGTTCTAACTAACACCAGGAAGTACAACCACATCAGTCCAGTTTTAAAATCTCTGCACTGGCTTCCTGTTGCTCAGAGGATAGACTTTAAAACAGCACTACTGGTTTACAAGTCTCTAAATGGTTTAGCACCAGAATATATTTCTGAAATGCTAGTAGCTTATGAGCCTCCTCGGACTCTGAGAACATCTGGGACAGGCTTCTGCTCGTGCCCAGAGTTAGAACTAAACAGGGTGAAGCAGTGTTTAAGTTTCATGCAGCAAAAACCTGGAACAACCTCCCAGATGAAGTAAAACAAGCCTCAACTTTAACAATGTTCAAGGGGAGGTTAAAAACCTTCCTTTTTAGCTCCGCCTACACCACAACTTAAAATGTTTTTTTTATCTGCACTCTTCTTTTTTTATTATGCTTTTAATCTTTCTTATGTTTTCAAATCTAATTCTTGTAAATTGTCTTTTATTTCTGTAAAGCACTTTGAGTTACCTAGTGTATGAATTGTGCTATATAAATAAAATTGCCTTGCCTTGCCTTGCCTAGTAAAAAAGCAGTGGCTCTGAGTAAAAACTGAAGAAGTGCAGCTGTGACTGTAGTGTTGAATATACAGAGATTACTGCACATACTGTATTGCCTACAGGTCAAACTTTAAACTATAGGCAAAAGAATTGTGTTTTTATTAAGCATAAGTGAGTTCATCGTGTTGGCCCGTGGGACAAAAAGTATTGCTCCCCCACTACTCCGGTCTAAAAGGTCAGCTCTAAACTTCAGTTTAATGTAATGTATTAATATTTTTGTGGAAAAATGGTCCGGTTTTACCCTTTTTTTTTTTTTTTTTTTTTTTTTTTTATAAAAGAAGCAGAAAAGCTGCAGTTGGGGTTGAGTGTTGGGGCTGAGACCAGGATGCTTAGTTTGAAACATGCAGTTTACCCATATTTTTCTACTAAGGCTACAGTTTTCGAATCCTTTAAATCTAAAATAAAATTCACAAAATATTTAATTAGACATGCCCTCCCTTTTGTGTTACCATCAAAATTTAATGTATATTGGGTCTTTTGGCCTTTTGAAATTTGGGTCCATCAAAAAAAGTTTGGGAAACACAAATTTAAAATACTTTTTTTTTATCTGATTTTAAGGGTCCTTTACTGACCAGGATTTTTGTCTGTTTCAAAAGAAAGTACAAATATTTTTTTGTGGGAAGATCTTACTATGCAGAAGAAGGTGAACCGTTATTTTGCGGTACAGATCCTCAACTTGGATAATTTTTAATTTTACACACAGGGTTCAGAATGAGAATTGATTTTGTATTGGTCGATAGAAACCAGTCAGACCAATCAGAGATCATTTGAGGGTGAACAAAAATCACTTAATGAAAACATAAATACTGCCTGAACCCTGAGCGACCCCGGCCTTGCGCTCACCTCACGTTCATTTCAATGCTGCGGCTACACAGGGTTCACACGCCGCCCGTCGTCATGGTGATGCCATGGAGACAGGAAGTAAACAGCAGGCCTTACTTCAAAAGGACAAAGACTGAGGAGCGGCGATATAAGAGGCATGTCCCACTTCACATATTAGTCCTTATCACCACACTCCCAATTCCACTGAGCTGCTTTCTCTCACACTCTGACCTTTTGACCTTTACCCGTGTCCTGACCTTACTCTGGAAGTCACACAAAGGTCACACTCCTACAGACTGCACATTCAGTATAAAACATATTCCCATGTGCAAAAAAAACAACATACTGGACAGTGTCATATTTTCTTTAGGCTCAGATTTTGCTAATGTACCGCATATCAAAGTTTTGTTGGAATAGACACTTAATAAAAATGAAAAGACGTAACTAACATGAGACGAGAGGAACGTCAAGCGCCAAAATAAGAGAAGGCTTCTGTCCAGCGTGGGGTTTTCAGCTACAAAACGGAGGAAGAAAGAAAGACATTTATGACCGTGTTTAAGAGAACTGTTCGAGGTTATTGGTTTAAAGAATGATTCATGGCGTAGATTATTTTTCATTTCTGTAAGTCAGTTTACAACGTGAGCAATGCTATGGGAGAGCATGGTTTTGAGAGCTAACGCAAGGTATCTGTTACATAAGAGCCCCGAACTGTGTTAAAGTAGTAGTTATCATTTATAAACTTCCTACAAACACAACATTAACAGAGAACCTCCTAGGTCTTAAAAAGTATTAAAATGTATAAACTTTTATGGTGTCTAAGTATTGAATTTGTTTTTCTAGCTCTGACATTTAATTGCTCATAAAACGGTAAAAACCTGCAGAGTTATAAGAAATGTATTGCGTATCATTGACAACTAAAATACTTTTTACTTAAGTACATCTAAGAGAGTGTACTTTTTTTACTTTTACTTGAGTAAAGAAGTTGAATCAGCACTTCTATTTTTACCAGTCATTTTTAAAACAGGTATCTGTGCTTCTACTTAAGTAGAATGTGAACACTTTTGTCACCTCTGCATATTTGATATGACAATGACATCTGACATTATTTTGCATATAGCAGTTTTTTGTGCAGAATTGATCCACTTTTTACTGAAAATAGTTGGCAACACCGCAGGCAAATAACAACAGCACAAGATAAAAAACAAAATAACTACAACCAAACATAATATCCAAACAAACAAAAAATAATGAAGGCAAAAAAAATGAACGTGACTATATTTTATGTTGGAATAAAACAAATTGAGACAAATAATGATGAAAACATCTGTTGATCCGACAGCTCACTGTTGTCCAGGCTCTGGCTGCAGCATCTGATCTTTTCTCCCCAGTGACCTTTGACCCCAATGCCTTGGCCCTGGCCTCCAGCGGTTTGACCTTGGCTCCCCGGCTGCTTTCTCACTGTTAACACAGATTCTTTTCTTTTTCTTGTGTGCTGTAATTCATAGTTTCACTGTTGTTCATACTGTTGACTCAGGTTAAGCAAGAGAACGTCATCTTGGCTGCACAAAGTTTATTTGTCAAATAGTATGTTAACAATGAAGAAAAAAAAAGAGTAGACCAAAGGAGGACTCAGCAACTTACAAAAAATAAATTGCATATTTAAATTCAACTCACAATAGAACAAAAGAGAATGTGGAAATGTTTGCAGTGCACATTATGGCTCCCATAATGACCTCAATGATCTGTTTATAATTGGTCTGAAAAAAAAAGATCACAAATGACAAATATGAAAAATTAAGACCAAAATGTGCATGTGTGTATTTACCATATTTTCAGAAGTGAAAAGTGACACGGACAGACTCCTGAAGTTCTCCTATCCAACACCAGGTGGCACCATGGTGCACATTCAACTCATCTTAAAATATCTGCATTCACAAAGATTATTAAAATTGCTCCAGCTTGTGTGTGAAATGATAACAGACATACCAATACAGTATATAAAACTGAACATTTCCTCACCAGGTTGTTTCAGAGTGTGAACCGAAAATGTTGGGAGCATCAACAGCAGGAAAAAGTGGCCATGACAATTTTCAAAATAGATAGTTTTATTTTAGATATATTGGTCTATGAAAGTGAAATTGTAATTTATAACTTTATGGTGTGTTTGAAAGTCAACACTATATGCATATTGGCTTTTATTATTAAAAAAGACCCAAAAGAAATTAAAAATAAAACCTTCAGTTGTTTCCTACATATAAGAAGTTAAATCGGGAGTATGCAATTTATTAAATGCATGAGAATAGTCACCTAATAGCATTTTGTAATAAGAATCATTTGCACTGCCTCTCAATAAGGAAGTAATGGCTACGGATAAAACAAAGAAAGTGTATGTTGAGCGCTGGATATGGCTTTACACAGCGAAAAAATAAAAGTTAAGAAAAGGGAATCTGACAAATACTGGCAACTGATGTTTAATGATGAGAGCCTAAATTAAGCTCTGAACTTTGGTCTGATGTAATGCATTAGTATTTTGTGATGGACTCTAGGTTTGGTTTTACCAATGTCTCCATGCTGTTGTTGTTGGGGGTGTCGTTGAGACCAGGGCGGCAAAAAGAAGATCGCGTAGTGCCACTAAATAAATCCAGAATTGCACATGCAATAAAGATGCTAGATAATACATATTTATTCATCGGACACTTTATTAGGTACACCTTGCTAGTTTCATGTTGGACTACCTTTCGCCTTCAGAACTGCCTTAATTCTTCGTGGCTTAGATTCAACAAGATGTTGGAAACATTCCTCAGAGATTTTGATCTATGTGGGATAGTATCACACAGCTGCTGCAGATTCTTCCATGAGGTGACTCTCCCTTTAAAGCACATCCCAAAGATGCTCTATTGGGTTGAGATCTGGTGACTGTGGGGGCCATTTTAGTACAGTGAACTAGTCATAGAACATAGTCATGTTCAAGAAACCAATTTGAAATGATTGGAGCTTTGTGACAGGGTGCATTATCCTGCTGGAAGTAGTCATCAGAGGATGGGTACATGGTGGTCATAAAGGGAGGGACATGGTCAGAAACTCAGGCCGTGGCATTTAAACGATGCCCAATTGGCACTAAGGGGACTAAAGTGTGCCAAGAAAACACCCCCACACCATTACACCACCACAAGCCTTTGAGATTAGGAAGGATGGATCCAGGCTTTCATGTTCCTTACATTAAATTCTGACTCTACCATCTGAATGTCGCAGCAGAAATTAAGACTCATCAGACCAGGAAACATTTTTCCAGTCTTCTATTGTCCAGAGAATTTTTATTGTTTTTGAAGAAAAGAAATCGATAGAAAGGAAGTAGAATTCAGTGTTTGTCAGTCAGGTGTTGACGGATGTGATGTGTTTTCAAGCGTTTTTTAAAGATGGCTACAGAATCTGCTGATCTTGTAGCAGCAGTAGATCATTCCACCAATGTGGAACAGATCCAGAGAAAGTGCGTGAGAGTGATTTTTTCCTTTTTATCATCGCTAACCAGTCTGCCCAGTTCAGACCATTCTCTGTAAAATCCCAGTAGATCAGCAGTTTTAAATACTCAGATCAGCCCGTCTGGCACCAACTACCATTCCATGTTCAAAGTCACTTAAATCCCCTTCTTCTCCATTCTGATGCTCAGTTGTAACTTCAGTAAGTCAGCTTCACTAACCTCTAGACGCCTCAATGCATTGAGTTGTTATTTTATTAATTGGCTGAGTAGTAATTTGTGTTACCAAGCAATAGAACGGGTCTACCTAATACCACCTGTGGCCAGTGTACTGTAAATGATTTGTCTATGCATAAACATTGGTCAAAATAACTTTAATTAAACCATAGAAAGGTGTCTCAATAACTATAATAAAAATGCAATTTTAAACACTTATGCAGGAATTGAATTTACCTTGGATGTTTGGCTCCACTACTAAGCCCGAGCTGTCACACATTAAAAAACATAAAAACATTTTTTTATCACGAGGCCTAGGCCTATTATAAACTGCTAATGTTAACCTACTTTTGTTTTTTTTTTAATTTAAATTAAGTAGCATCTGTCTGAGCCCTCTGTACAAATTGTTACGCTTTCATTTTAAATACTTTTAATAACATTTTAGTTAAACATCTTGGTTGTGTTACTTTCCTTCATCGTTGCAAAACTGGGCCATGACGTATTGGGAGCTCACCCGGGACCTAAACACAGGACCACTCCCACCCCAGCACAAAAACATGCCCCGCCAGTCTTATACCTGACTTTACACCTTCTAGTGCCACTCAATGACGTCTTCAGCTGGCATCATTTCTCTCTACTCTTTTTTCAGATTTTGAGTATATTGTTTGGCTTTTGTCTGAAGTTTTGCATTGTAGCTGACAACTTCATCTGAATTTGTGTGAGTTTTTGCTTTGCTGTAAAACTTGACAATTATAAATAAAGTTTAAAAAGCTACATACAAAGAGCTGTGTGGTATTTTGTTATTTGTGAGAAAAAATAAAAATAAAAACATAAAATTATGTTCTTGCAAAATACAGTAGTGCCACTTGTGTTTTGTACAGATTTCTATGTTTCATTCCTGACAAAGAGGTCAGAAAACTCTTTTCACAGCTATATTTGAAGAGTTTATTTGCAAAATCAGATAAATGCCACTTTGGAAATCAGCAAACTGAAGCTTGTAATTTAATCTTTTGTGTAGTGCAGTTTTCAAAGCTCAAATCCATTTTGGTGGTCCTGATTAAGCAAAGCCACTCAGGTTTGGTTTGACCAATATCACATTTAACAAATAATTAAAACCTTTTTAAGAAAATAGTGTTATCTGCTTTTGCAAATGAACACTATATTTGGGTTTGAATGGTTTTAGAGAAAGTTTGGAAAAGGAACAAAAGTGCCCTTAGTTTGAGATACAAATATGTTGTTGATCAATTAGCTGTGGAGTAGACCATGACTGTGCTTTGCTCAGTTCAGTCCCAACTAAACGTTTAGATTTAGCACTCTGTCATGACCACATATGTGTGGACGGCAGGAGAGAGCAGTCTAATTAGTGAGTATCAGGGAGAAAACTCCACTAACGAGCGCTCTGCTCTAATAAATGTGTAAGAGCCTCTCTGAAATATTGATGAGGCTGAGCAGACAGACTCCAACTGACAGCACACACAGCCAGCGTTGTGTCCGGCCTGACCTCTGACCTCAGGCAAATGTCCAGAAGTATGTAGACGAGTTCTGTTTGACCCTATAGATCTTCATTCACCATCATACATCTTCATAGACAGCTGTACAATAAGAATAGAGAGGTGTAGCTTTTGTATTGTTGTTATTACCAAAAATAGTGCCCATATTTTCAGTCGTTAAAACTTTAGCTGTACAAGCTTCATAATGGCTATTTTCTAATTTCAGATTCATAAATTAAGTTTAGTAATCACAAGAAGGTCCAAATAAAGTAAACATAATGATAAAATGAAATGCTTTTGGTTATAATTGGTATCTTAATCCCATCGTGTGATAACAGTAGCAATCCAGGATCGAATCAAAGAAATCTCTAAAGTACACATTGGCATAAAGTACAGAGTTAAAGAAGAGTTGCTCCTGAGAACATTTCTGCTGTGGTCCGTGTCCTGATCCCAAGGCTGCTCAGAGGCCCTGCTCTGATCTGAACTGTTGCACCTCTGGTCTCATGTCTCATTTTTCCTGGACATTTAGTCGTGAATCACTCTTTATTACCAGAGTTAGGCTCTTATTCCATGTTTACACGTTTATAATCCTGTTGATATATAATACCATTAGAAAAGCATTAGCCATTTTCTCAGATTATAGCTCAGTATTTAGCCTACTAAAACAGCTGAGAGGGACCTCTTAGGAAGAAATAATTCATATTTTTCATGTTGCATTTTGATTACAGTTACCACAGTTAGGATTTGACAAGGGCAGCATCAGTGTGGTACTACGTGACGTTTTTGTTGTAGTTGCTTGCTTTTGGTGGAGATTAAAGAACTGGATTGTTTCCCATTTGCCCGGATCCTTCCTTTGGAGGCAGCTCTGTCACAGTCAGGTCCACCGCCTAGACCAGAGTCATATTTAACTCCTCATGAGTGTCTTTTGGTACAGCTTCAGGCCAAGCTGCAGATTCAAAAGCCCCGCCCACAATTTTTCTTTTTGCCTGTAAAGAAAATGCTTAAATGCTTAGTACAAATAGTTAAGTACTAGAAGTATTGTTTTAGGCAATTATTTATTATTAAATATTTGACTACAATAATATAAAATGCAATGTTAAGCAAATATATAAACAAATCTAGATAGAGTCACAGTCTGATGTTAGTCTGAGTCTGACACGGATCCATGGCTCATGAAAAAAGGACTAAACATTGGTGGTGAATATTTATTTTTCTATATACCGCACTGGAACCTGTGCCTTGAATTTATTTTGTTTTCATTTGCAAATATCATCTACATTTTTCAGGATACTCAAATATCTCTTTTTCCTGTACAAATATCCCTGCACACCCTCACACTTAATTTTTCCATAACGTGTTCTGTATTTCCTCAAATTGAATGATTTTTGGTGACCAACTTATTGACATACATTTTGAAAATGTGATGTTAAAAATTCTATAGGTCAATAAATCCCTCACTCAATATTCACTACCCTTACTTTATGTTGGGGCCAAAAACGTCCACTAAAATAAATAGCTGTAAAAATGTATATGTAAATATTTTTTTGAAGTAAATTTGCTCAAGACTTGTTATTCAAACTCTGTGTTGTTACTGTACTGCCTGTACAATGGACTAGTTTCCATTTGTTATAGGCTACTGTTTTATGACTCTGTTATATAATTGTAAAAGCGAATAATGATGAAATATGATGCTTGTACATTGAGCAGATGAAGAGAGGAATGTGTCTTTGACAGAATCGATGCTAAGCCCTGGAGATGTTTGGAAGGACTTGTCTTGTCTCCGATGACCCGACCTTTGACCTCACATACTTGTGGCTGTTTTCTGTTCGAGCCTGTTGGAGACTGTTGTTCCAGTGTTGATCCTTTACCAGCAGGGGGCGCACGGATTAACTGTCCAAAAACAGAACACATATACAATACATACTGTCACAACAACAGAACCAAAAAGACTGGAAGCTAAACAATGACTGTATATTGATCCAACTTTGTCCTAAATGGTACAATATTATATATATAATATAACATTAAAAAAGATTTTGGTCAAAAGCATCAGTCATTTGTCAAAAAGTCAGACACATTTTGGGACACAATATATAGTCATGGTAAAATATAGGAAAAGGTTTTGTCATTTTTAGTAAAAACAGTTTGACAAGAAAAAATCTCATCAGGAGCTTTTAATATTTTTAAATATTACCAATATTACTATTGGTTTTTCAGTGATTTTATTTAGTTTATATTCATTTCTTTTTAAATACATATTAAAATAAATAAATAATTCAAACTTCATAATAATACTGTTATGTGCATATTTGACATATAATAACACCTGCATTTTCACTTAAATCTGTTTAAATATACACACTATGTTTTAGTCTTAAATAATACATTTATACCTCATTTTAAACAAGAATGATTTTCCAGCATCAATACATTTTTTGTTCATTACTTACATTTATTTTCAAAATTCTTTTTTTTTGTCACACAAATAATCCACTGACATTAACTCGCAATAGACTTTAAAAGACCTGCTTCAAATATGTTAGTAACTGTTTACATATTGATTATTAGGGTAGTCATGTTACCCAGTTTTACAGAAAAATTTGCACTAAAATTTTTTGGAGAGATTTACAGACAAATACGAGCGCTTAATTAAGTTATAATATCTATTCTTGTTTATTTACAAATCAGGTCCTGCATTTATGAAAATAGTATACCATAACAGAATATAATTAGTCACTATGAATAAAAATGGGCTAATATTCACATGTTACCAAAACCAATTACAAAAATAGCTTTAATTAATATCTACACTGGAAGTTTGACTTTACAATTGCAGCAAAATAAAATATTAAATAAACACTATACATCTACAATATTATTTAAAATCAAATACATACACACACAAATGTTTATATATATATATATATATATATATATATATATATATATATATATATATATATATATATATATATATATATACATGTATATATATATATTCATTCATTCATTGAGTATGCATCTACTTATGCATTTGAAAACACACAAAAAAAACAGAACATTTCTGTTGAATAATATTCTTAAATATACACATACTTATAATGTGGAAATTTAAAAGTAAAATTTATGTTTATGTTCATACAAGATTTTCGGCACTCATAAAGACAAAATTATTGTAATCTTCATTTGTTTTCAATATAAATTTGTATATTATTATTATTATTTTTATTATTATTATTATTATTATTATTATTATTATTATTATTATTGTTGTAGTTGTTGTTATTATTAAGAGAATAATCCTACTGTTGCGAGAATCAGAATTGTTTCATTAAAGCACAGATAACAGATGATTATAAATACATAAAAGAACATGTTTACAACAGATAATACAACATACATTCACAGTTGCAACACAGTATTTTTAAACATGTAACTTCAGGTGACATAAATATATTTCTTATCACTCTAGTAAAGTAAACGTTAGTTTATTACTGATGCAAAGATATAATTATGTCAAATGACTGCAAAAGAAGACATGGCTTTGGTAAAATCAGCATCCTGAACACATAAAGGGGAAGGAAAAAAAATATGACTCCCATATTCAGAAAGTTTTTAATAATACGTTATTCCAAATATATTCTAGATAATAATATTATTTTAACTGTTATGGTATTGATTCAAGAACATAAACCTCCTCAATCTGATCAAAGATCAAACGAGGAGGAAGTGTGACAGAGAGAAGGAAGTGGGAGAAAAGACAGACAGGAAGTGGAGGAGGAGGAGGGGTTCAATAGGAGGAGACTTAGGAGGAAGGAAGGACAGGGTCAAGGGTCACTCTCATTTTTCATCCATTACAGTTCTGGGTCACTTTCTGCTTTTTATATGAGTTACACTAAAATATGTATGTATTTTCTTTATCTCTTTTTTCTTAGATTTTACTATTTTTACACACCTTTACTTTCACTTTATTATATAAATAAGAATAAATCCTGTTGACTTTGTTCAAAACCACAAACAGAGGTTGCAATTAAAAACTAACTTTGTCTTTGAGAAAAACATTCATCATGTTTTCTGTTGGGATATAACGTTTATCCCAAGGACAAAAACATTGTTTTTTGTTTTTACTTTTGCTTCTCGTTTTCCCTTGAGTGAAGATAATTTATCGTCCGATCAGCTGACCACAGTGTTTAGCTCCGCCCCTTCCAAAGCAGACCACAAAGCTGGACCTGCCTGGGACCCGAGACTGGGACAAACCCAAAGTTGTACAGTTTGCCTTTAGGGGATCCTTTGGTCCCCTTTTGGTACGGAATTGTGCCAGAACCAACTTGGACCGTCCCAGTCTGAGTTACATCACAAAATTGTGGCGTGTTTCTCAAAATTAGAAAAATTGTTTAGGAAACAATTTCACTGAGTTGGGACAAAAACAATCTTGAAGGCTTAACATTTGTTGGACAGGCCTTACTGGACATTTGTGAAAAAAAAAATATATATATATTATTTAAGTCTGATTTAAATTCTCAAAGTTGAAAAATAGTTTTATTTAGAATTCAGCCTTTTTTCTTTGAACACTGACTTTATTCAGAAATTTGACTTAAATCCCAGAATTCCTCCTTTTATCTCAGAATTGTAATTTTTTTCCTCCTAATAACTCTGACTTCAATCTCAGAAATCATAAATAAAATGTTTTTACACTTATTCCTCTTCTGCGCTGTTACACTGAATAAATGAGTGAGTGAAAAACATTTCTTGAAGAAAGAACATTTGGTAGACGGGGACTTAGTGCACGTTTCCCAATATTAATTCACTACGTCACGGCCTTAATCAGAAAAGACTGTGACACCCAAAATGTGTTTGTCTAAAAACAAGTGTTACACAAGATGGACAGAGTAAATAAAAAGAAGAGAAGACGAAGAAAAGCAAGAAGTGCGCGTCGTCCGAGGAGCTTGGATTTGACCGCGGGCTGACCCTCTCCCCGTCACCCTCTCACCTCTCCTTCACCCCCTCCTACCATCCTTCATCCCAGACAGAAGAGGCCCCCGCACAAAGACCCCCGCGCTCTGCCGACCAATCAGACGCCAGACGCTTTAAAATAGAACCCATCCAGGAAACAAAACGCTGTCATCACTCTGTGTGTGTTTCGCCGTGCTCTCCGGGATGATGTATGAGGCCTAATCCTGAGCGGGACCTCTGTGTATACCTCTGTAATCAAAGGCATGGGACGCACACATCAGGGGTGTTTATGTGCCGCAGATGTTGGACAGGAAGCGGGCCGCGGTTCAAACATGAAACGCCGATACGAGGGAGAGGGCTACAGAGAGTGTGGAAGTCAGCAGACACCTCTGGGTTTACAGATGAACACAGGAGAGGAGGAGGATGGGGGAGGAGACAGGAGCTAAGGGAGGAGGCAGGGGTCAAGGGGTCAAACTCAGGTCAAACTGACAGTCTGCAGACAGGGGAAAAGTCACCCAGAGGTCATACAGTGCTTGAGATAAGAAGTGGACATCAAATAACTTCAAGAAGCAACAATGATAAGGACAGTGCTGTATCAGGACTTAAGCTCCAGTTTAATGAACTGAAGTCTCACTCAAGAACTAAAGGAAGACTGGTCTGAACAGTGAACACTTGTGGTTTTTTAATGATGGTGTCTGTAGTCAGCTGAAGTTTATATCCAACTAAGGCCTGGGGACCACATATTGGCAAGTTTTCACAAAAATAAAAATAAAAAATAAAAAATTAAAATACATCATAGCTTATAAAAGGACCTCAATGCCCAATTGCACCAACATGGTTTCATTTGAGGTTAGTGTCAAACCCATTTAGACTTAAACAGAGTTGAAAATTCCACTGGATAATTTAAAATTAAACTTGGGCTGTGTCCGAATGTACTCCCCAACCCCTCAGTCTCTATACAGTGAACTATATATTGCACTCAATTAATGAAGGGTTTCGACACTACAGGTGTGTTCGAGATGAACTGCGTGTCACGGGGATTGTAGACGAGAGAAGGCGGCCGCAGCAGTGGGCGGGAATAGGACTGACTCATCACCAACACATCTCGTCATACACTGGACTTCCTGGTACAAACTCAGGCAAACAAAACTCACATAAAAGAAGTTTGGCACACAGTTTTGCAACATTATTATAAATGTTAATGAAAACTGGTTTGTCTCGTCCTAATTGTTTGTTTTCTTATAAGATGCACTATTACGCATCTGCCAATTACAGTCAATTCATATCAATATCAAGGTGTATTGTTACGTTCATTGAGTTTCTTCTTGAGGCTTTTATTAGCAAAGTAAACTTTCAGTAAGTATGCTATGCAACAATATAATAAAACCTTATTTATCCATATTTGTTGTAGTCTTTAAAATACACCGACCTGGAACTTATCTCTAGCCACAAAATACTCACACAAATACCACATTTAGAAATGGCACTAAATATAAAGGGTCCTTGACATACCACATTCCACGGTGAATGATTTTATTTACAGAGTCACAGAAAGTATCCTCCAGCTGAGAGGTAGGCTCATCCGTTTCTCTTCATTGGATGAACTCCCAGAAACAGTGGCTGGTTTTCAGCAGTGTGCAGGATCTGTGGCTTTTACTAAAGTTGTGGGGAGCATTGATGGCTGCCACATCAGAATCAAGCCCCCTACTGTAGATGCACAATGTTATTTAAGAAAGCCGTTCCATTCAATACAAATGCAAGCAGTTTGTGACCAAAAATGTAAATGTTTTGATATATTTGTCCATGCTGCTCGAATTAAAATAAATAGTCCTTTGTATGTAAATGCCTTTTCCCCACCAAGAGAATACACCAGTGTTGGCCATGGTGGGTACCCTTGTATGTTGCAGTGCATCACCATGTTAACCCTTTACCGGAAGCCTGTGAGGAGTGCTATTGAGGCAAGAGTCAATAGGCACCATGTTGCATAATAGAAAGAGCATTTGGTAGGCTATATTAAAATCAAGGTGATGAGCAATATTCGAGACACTCGAGGTGAACCCTCACTTTGTAAAAGTAGCTCTCAGCAGTGAAGCTACAGCTGGGTGAATGAAACAATCCTTTGGTTAAAGTTATGAGTCACATGCAGAGTTTATTCTAACTTTGCTCACAGCTTGAATAAGCCCTCTTAGTGGGAATTACTTTGTCCTTGTTTACATGAACCGGAGAGAATTGAACTGATGCTAAATTCATGTTGTCCATGTATTTAACAGAAATAAGTTTGTTAAAATGAGTCAATTAGAGAAATTCTGGGTGCACGTGGCAGAGTGGTTAGCACTCCTGCCTTACAGCAAGAAGGTTGTGAGTTCAAAACCCGGCCGACTCAAACATTCTCGGCCGACTCCGGTCTTTCTGTGAGGAGTCTCCATGTCCTCCACGTGTTACCGTGGGTTCTCTCCGGGTACTCCAGCTTCCTCCCACCGTCCAAACACATACATGTACAGGTTAATTGGCAACTCTAAAGTGTCCCTAGTGAATGAATGTGAGAGTGAATGATTGTTTGTCATTGTCTGTCTCTATATGTCAGCCGTGCGACTAACTGGCCACTGTCCAGGGTGTACCCCGCCTCAGGCCCAAAGCTGCTGGGATAGGCTCCAGTCACCCGCGACCCCTAACGGGACAAAGCGGTAGAAAATGAATGAATAGAGAAATTCAAATGACTGCTCCCCACATCAGAGTAAGGTGTATACAGCAGTATAAAAAGTACTTTAAAACTCTGGACAGTGCATCTTTCTGATAGAACCTGTCTAAGCACTGCAGTAAAGCTAACTACCTACAGTAACAAGAAAATGTATGTGAACCTTTTGTCATTTTATGGTTTTCTTACTAAATTTGTCTTAAAATGTGATCTCATCTTAATCTTAAGTCAAGAATATTGACAAGCATAATGTGTCTAAACAGAATTACACAAATAAATTCTGATCTTTCATGTCTTTATTGAGAACAATCAAAAAACCTGCTTGTGGAAAAAGTATGTGAACCCTTGAGTTAATGACTTCAAAAAAGCTAAGTGGAGTCAGGTTTTATTACACCTGGAGTCTGGTTAAGATAATACGTTTGGAGGTGTGGACTACAGCTACTCTGCCACTGTATAAATACATTTTAAAGTGTGTTGCCTTCTAAAATCATAGCCAACAGCTTGCATCCGTAAATCAGTCAGAGGAGTCCTGTTTGGCCCGTTAATATTTTTTCTGAAGAGGCCTGTAGTCATGAACATGGGCTTCACATAAAGGCAGTTACATGTAGCTTGGAGTTAAAAATTAATTGTTAGCTGCTACCCACATTACTACAACAAGATAAAGGTTTATTTGTAGAGAACTCTAACAATGCAGTTTTTAAATCACATTTGGTATATTAAGCACTATATACTTACTGTACATACAGTTGAAGTTATGGATAACACATTTCATTTATGAATTCATGATAAAATGTGCCCCCTAATCTAAAGTGTAACCAAGTAGTGTATTGTTATGGTTAAAAAATAAGGTGTGCACTTTGAATGAGACAAATCCACTTACAGGACGCTTTTACAGGACATTTTTAGCTGTCAGCAATCTGGATTTTAAAGTCATTGATAACTCTAACCACAAAATGCTGCCCCAGCTGCTTCTGAATTTGTATTTCCATGTTATCCATGTATGTTATTTAACTTTTTCATTATAATTTTTCAGATTAATGCCTCCAATTTTTACCATTCATCTACTTCTACAACATTCATTTTGTATTCATCATTGCAATTCTACACCCTTTTGTTTATTATCCACAGATTCTCCTTCCATCTTTCACGTTCTAATCCTTATTTCTTGGTTTTTGCCCGTTCTTCTAACCTTGCACTGCATCTGGAGAGTTGTGAGTCCACAAACTCAAAATCCAAGCAAGTATTCATTTTGAACCCTGGCCTTACCTGCTCCTTGTGTCCTGTGATGTAGCAGCCTGACAACTCCAGGTGTGTTTAGGTTTGAAGATTTAGAGACTATTTTACAGTTGAATAAAATTGCAGGTGACAAATACAATCATTGACCAGGTATTCATTTAAAGTACCAGCTCTTTTGCAAGCGCTTCCAACCAGATCCCTCCAGATGGTACTGTGGAGCAGAGTTGTTCCTTGGAACAGTTCTGTAAGGTTACATTTCTTGTCACATTTGCTACTCCTTATTTCTATTTTCACATCAAGTGGGAACAAAGGCTTGAACTCGGTAAAGAAGCACTTGTAATAAGAGTGAGAGACACTCCTATTACTGCTGAACATATGGTCCACACCTCTGTATGTTTCTGATCAATCACGGACCAATCAATCAATAATCGCAAAAAGAAAGTCAATATGCTGTGTGAAGCTAAAGTCCGGTCTATTTTTGGTCCTAAAGATTTGCACTTGGTTGTTTT
>JALDNG010000093.1:857500-865000 GCA_024349245.1 Neodontobutis hainanensis | reverse complement strand
CACCAGAGATTATTACAGCTGGTACTTTCTGGTTCCCAAGAAAGATGAAGGGGCTGCATCAGATTTAGATCTCCATGGCTTGAATTGTTGCCTCAGATGGCACAAATCTAAAATGCTAACAATCAAGATGATTGTGTCTCAGATCTAGTTAGACAATTGGTCCGTGACTATCAATCACTAATTTCTATATTAAATTTTGCTACAACACAGAAAATTCCTTTGGTTCGCTTTCAGGCACAAAGCTTAGTATCAGGTTTCTCCGTTCGGCTAGACTTTATCTCCTTGTGCGTTCACAAAATGCACGGATGCAGCTCTGGTTCCTCTGTGATTCTAGGCCATCCGCATTTTTTAAATAGACAACTGGCTGGTTTTAGCTCAGTCTCAAGAGTTGCCGTTGGCTCACACCTCTGGTGCCCAGTGGACAACATATTTGGGGCTTTTTTGTCTCCTGCACATGTTGAGTCCATTCTGGCTTCCCCAAGGGACATCATGCTAAGACAGAAAGTTTTTATACTTTCAGAGAATTCTGGGTCTCATGGCAGCTGTGTCCACGGGGATACTATTGGGCCTCCTGCACATGAGACCATTTTTTTGTTGTGGCTCAGACCCCGGGGATTTTATCCAAAGGCCAATAACCCTTCAAATAAGAGTTATGCACCAGGGCATTTGTACTCTACCTGTGGTTCAGACTGCGGTTTCTCATTTTGAGTCCCACTCTAGGTCCATGTTGTCGTCGCAGGATGCTAACCCCCGTCCAGCCCAGGGAAAATGGAGAGGTCATCTTCTTGCATGCCACACCAATTGCCTTGAAATGGCCTCTTATTTCTGGCCCTGAAATATTTCCTCCAGCAGCTGAGGGCCTGCTATGTCCAGGTGGACAATATGGAGGTAGTCTCTCGCTGAAACACTAATAAGTGCCTATTCAGTTTCTGACTTAAGATGATCTTCTTGACTACTGACTCCAGCTAATACTTCTCTTAAGAGAATTGGGTACTTGCAAGCTCTGTCGGTCTTGTCATCCTGCCTAGATTTTGCTTCTGGGCTGTTTAAGGTTATTTTGCCCCCTCACCCTAATTATCTCCCGAAGGTTCTATTCTTGCCTTTTCAATCCGGTCATTGTAGAAGCCTTCTGCCTTTCGCTATTCATTTCCCTGGAGCAGGAGAAATTTCACCTACTATGTCTTGTGCATGATCTCCAGATTTACGTCTACCACAATAGCCAGTGGTGTAAGTCTGAGCAGCTTTTCATGTGCTATGTAGCCCGCATCCGGTGGGCAGCGGCCACTTAACAGACTGAGTTGCATTAGGTGAGGGATGCTATTGCCCTGGTCAGCCCCCACCTCTAGGTATAAGGGCCCATACAACTAGAGGGGTTGCATCCTCAATGGCTATGGCAAAGGGGGTCCCTTTGCAACATGTGTGTGATGCGGCGGGCTGTATATTGCTATTCAGCATCGAGTGTAGCTTTGGAAAGGGAACGTCTCTCAAGGTTTACAACATTTAGAATAAAAATGTAAGTAACCTAATAACTAGTGCAGAAAAAAAATAAAATTAAAGTGAGCAATACACTACCTACTCAAAGCATAGCAATTACGATAATTGCTGTAACCAAAGTGCGGAAGGTTACTGCAGTGTGTGATGAGGTCAAGACATAAGTGCTTCAACTTGTTCTTATCGGCAAGTTCTGTTTTAAAGCAGCAATTTGAAAGTCTGGCAGTTTCTTTGCTGTATTTGTTTGTATTTTTGCCGATAGAGCTCTCCCTACAGCTTTGGTATAATGTTAAAAAACACTGTTGTAAAAACTCATTGGTCATGAGTGTCTCCTTGCTCCCCTCTCTCTCTGTGATTAATGTGTTTAAAATGTAATCCATTGACTAACTGTAATATTATATTATATATTTTAACATATACTGCATATATATATGATAAACTGTTTGAGATTATTGCGGGTCGTGGGGGCAGCAAATCTCAAGCAATACCTTGGTAACCCGCCCAGTCAAAGCTTTTTTCTTTATTGATCAAAAATTTTAATTTTGGTTTTCAACAAAAGATTTACTTCTTAGCAAAGTGAAGAGGATCTTGAACCCGTCCCATTCTAACCTATTTCCAACGTAATCAATTCTACCTGACCAATGTTCTTGTTTATCTCAAAAGAGGTGGGATTTATAATGATCTAGCTAAAAGTGTGAAGAAGGCATTTAATCTGCATCCTTTTTTTCCACTTTCTGAAAACTCTAATCTACAGGTATCAGTCTTATTCTGGGTATAAAATAGATTAGAATAGAAAATAAATCGAATGGCTGCCTTATCCAAAGCTTGGCCTTAATTTATAGCAAGTGAACAGTCAGGTGCACATCTGGCAGAAGGCAAAACAGCACAGGGAGGTATAAGGACTTTAATTGGAGAAAAACTGTGACTGCCCAAGGATTGTTGCAGGAGTAGAATCTGGGATAAAACCTGTTCAAAAGTTAAGTTGTGTGTGGTCTGCTTCGGCTGCAAAGATATAACCTTCTCTTTCCCAATTACATTTAAATTCAAATGAAAAGAAGAGCTCGCAGAACAGACTACAATAAAACATGAGAATGAGGAGAATTCCAATGTGCGTCGACTCAAAACAGAGCAAGGATGGAGAGACTGAGCAGACGGATATATAATGAAGAATATGTGTCAGCGGCAGCCGTTTATTGCCCGCGGGGAGCAGGTTGAACTTTTCAACCCTCTGCAGCTCCCGCTCTCACATTCCCTGAGCTTTTTCACTCCTATACGTCATATCTATACACCAAGGTGGCCCCAGCGGCTGAAAATAGCTACAGAATCCTGGAGTTGGTGTTAGATTCCCCTTATTAGTCTGTTTTATTGGGATACAGATACTTTTTCTCATGCAGTGGCTGGTATAGTGCAGAATAACATTACATTTGCTCTGCCTTGTTTTACAGTTGTCATAACCTTGCTTAGGGTTAGAACAAAAATAAACACCAGAGAAAACTTTTGACAAAATAGAGTGCAAGTTATTGTTATAATCAGGTAGACTTATAAATAAGAGAAAAGAGAATAACATGCGTGTGTGTTTTTTAAATTTTACTATTCCTACTATATTGGGCGCACATGGCAGAGTGGTTAGCACAACGGTGCAATCAGAGACATAAACAATAGATGTTTTGATAGATAGCAGCTATCCAAGTGCTATGGTCAATGATATAAAAGCACTCCTCCCCCAAGTCCTGTCCAAACACACAGGCATTAAACAGCTGATAGTACACGTGGGTGCAGTTGACACCAGGAAGGGAGATTCAGAGGTTTTAAAAAAGGATTTCTCCAGGCTTTTAAATAAACTTGAAAATCTGGAAGTGCAATCCTTTATCAGTGGACCACTCCCAAACATTGACAGAAGGATCAATAAATTCAGTCGGCTGCTTGCATTAAATACATGGCTGTCCAAGACCTGCGAGACAAGAGGAGTACACTTTATTGATAACTTCAACTTGTTTTGGCAACGTGTAGACCTGTTTAAAGGAAAGGGCCCACACCTGAACAGAGGAGGGGTCAGGAGGCTAACAGATATTCTCCTGCACTCCCTGAGACACCTAAATGGTTCTGGGCACATTTTTGAACAAAGAAAGGGTCCTCTGAGAAGCCATCAGCCAATGAATGAAAAAAACACTCCTGCCAAGAATCCTCCTCTGACTGTACCACTATAAACAGCTCCACCACTGAAATGGACCCCCCCAATAGGACCCCCCCAGTAACATCAACACCTTCTGCGGACCTCACCATCTCTGTCCCATCCCCGGATTCACCAATGGAATTTCCAGATCACCTGGAAATGTTGGTAAAATTTGGAATTAAGATGATACCCCTCAAACCTAACTTGGCCAGGTCACGGGTTCTATCATCATCCCGAAAAACATCACCCCCAATACAACCCACGAGTACCACTTCTCCACCTCGGCCAGTACAAATGGACCCCCTCCACCCCCTCCCAGACCAGCTCTAAAAGCCTTGACTAGCACCAAGGCTACTATCAGCGATTAGGACACTAAGGGCCTCTGCTGTTTCAGGACCTTTTGTCATAATAAAATACTTTTTCAACCCGAGGCCCTGGGAGAGAACACTCCCCCCGAGCTCCATAGCGACAGTCAGAAGTCGCAGATTGAAAAAGAGAATAACAGTTAGATTGTCTAATCAGACAAACCTGATTCAAATTCCCTGCAAACAGATAAAGTCTGGTCCTGCTCAAACAGACTTGAAACTTGCAGTGTTCAATGTCAGGTCTTTGGGAAAGAAATCTTTTTTAATTAATGATTTTATAATTTCAAATAAGCTTGAATTTATGTTTTTTTAAAAGAAACATGGTTAGACAGCAAGACTGGAAATGCTGTTCTTTTTGAATCCACCCCATCGAATTTCACATTTTTATCCAAAATGCGGGAAAACAAAAAGGGTGGTGGTGTATGTGCTTTTCTTAGGAATAATATTCTTATTCAGAAACTTGGGGAGTCTCTTGGGGAGTTTTCATCATTTGAGTATGTGTCATTCAAAATGGAGTTGAGGTTTACTCCATCTATTTTATATGTTGTTCTTTACAAACCACCCCAACAATGTCATGATTTTATTGATGAGTTTACTGAAATGCTTTCGGTTATCTGCACAGAATATGAACAAATAGTCATATCAGGTTTAATGTGCATGTGGATAATGTTTGTGACAGGAATGCCAAAGAACTTTCTACTATTCTTGATACTTTTGGTCTTTGTCAGCATGTTAATGATCATAACAGAGGTCACACTCTGGACCTGGTCATTACAAAGGCTGTTCATATTTCAGATGTCACTGTGATTGATGTTGCTCTGTCTGATCATTCTTGTGTCTTTTTCCATCTGTCCATGATTCCAAAAGCTGCTGCTGGACCTACAGTTGTTCAGAAGAGACACATTAATGATAACACCAGGACACAGTTTATGGAGACAATCAGGTTTGAAAATGCCTCATCAGGTCAAGTTGATGATTTAATGAATTGTTATACTTCAGGTGTTTTAAATGTTATGGACGCCATTGCTCCTGTTAAGGATAAAGTGATGAAGAAGAGGCAGAAGGCTTCGTGGAGCAATGCTCCTTCTGTCAGGGCACAGAAAAGGGAATGCCGAAAAGCCGAAAGAAAATGGTGTAATTTGAAACTCTTAATTCATTATGAGGTATACAAAGAAAATCTGCATGTTTTCAATCAAAATTTGAAAAAAAAAGGAGAAATATT
The DNA here is from genome assembly GCA_024349245.1 of Neodontobutis hainanensis. NCBI lineage: Eukaryota > Metazoa > Chordata > Actinopteri > Gobiiformes > Odontobutidae > Neodontobutis > Neodontobutis hainanensis. The sequence continues at coordinate 859,749 of JALDNG010000093.1, read as the reverse complement.
CTTTTCAGAGATCATCAACAACAGCAGTAACAACTCACGTGTCCTGTTTGCTACAGTGAACAGATTAACAAACCCTCCAGCTCCATTTCCTCCAGAATTAGTTTCCAACACTAAATGCAATGAGTTTGCATTGTTTTTTAATGACAAGGTTCAAAGCATTAAACATGTGATACAGTCCAAAAGGCAAACAACAACACTGCAGCCACATAGGAGACACTTGGTTGGGTTAACACATTTTACACCCATTAATGACAGAACAATTGAAAAAACTGTCTCCAGCCTGAGTTCATCCACCTGCTGCCTCGATGTTTTACCCACTAGATTTCTAAAATCAGTACTAAGCAGTTTGTTACCACAACTCACTAATATAGTCAATAAATCCTTACAGTCTGGAACATTTCCAAGGGCCTTAAAAACTGCTGTCATCAAGCCTCTCCTAAAGAAGAGAAGTCTTGATGCTACAGAGCTCAACAACTATAGGCCCATATCAAACCTGCCATTTTTAGGGAAAGTCATTGAAAAAGTTGTATATCAGCAACCTAATGACTTTCTATTGCTTAACAACTGCTTTGATCCTTTTCAGTCAGGATTCAGGCCCCATCACAGACTGAGACTGCACTTATCAAAGTCACAAATGACATCCGTCTGAACACTGACGCGGGCAAAGTCTCTGTCTTAGTTCTGTTGGACTCGAGTGCTGCGTTTGATACAGTGGACCATGAAATCCTGTCACAAAGATTAGAGGAATGGATAGGCATCTCTGGAACTGCTCTTAAATGGTTTCAGTCTTATCTTGAAGACAGGAAGTACTTTGTTTCGGTTGATAACTGTGTATCAGACCAAATGGCCCTGACATGTGGGGTTCCACAGGGGTCTATCTTGGGACCACTATTATTCAATCTCTACATGCTTCCTTTAGGTCAGTTAATACACAGCTGTGGCGTATCCTACCATAATTATGCAGATGACACTCAGATTGACATTTCACTCACAGCAGGTGAAAATGGACCAATCCATTCATTGTGTCACTGCATCGAACATATTGATGTGTGGATGCAGAGTCATTTTCTCCAACTGATCAGAAACAAGACTGAACTAATCATCTTTGGAACAGAAACAAAGAGAAAGTGTCAGCAGTCACCTCGAGTCTCTTTCTCTAAAATCTAAAAACCAAGTTAAAAATCTAGGGGTCATCATGGACTCAGACTTAGATTTACAGAGTCACATTAAGTCAACTACATCATCAGCATTTTATCACCTTAAAAACATTTCCAGAGTCAAAGGGATAATGTCTCAACCAGACTTAGAGAAAATTATTCATGCTTTTATCTCCAGCAGGTTAGATTACTGTAACGGCCTGCTCACTGGTCTTTCAAAACGAGGGTTAAGACAGCTGCAGCTTATTCAGAACGCTGCTGCTCGGGTTCTAACTAACACCAGGAAGTACAACCACATCAGTCCAGTTTTAAAATCTCTGCACTGGCTTCCTGTTGCTCAGAGAATAGACTTTAAAACAGCACTACTGGTTTACAAGTCTCTAAATGGTTTAGCACCAGAATATATTTCTGAAATGCTAGTAGCTTATGAGCCTCCTCGTGACTCTGAGAACATCTGGGACAGGCTTCTGCTCGTGCCCAGAGTTAGAACTAAACAGGGTGAAGCAGTGTTTAAGTTTCATGCAGCAAAAACTTGGAATAGTCTCCCAGATGAAGTAAAACAAGCCTCAACTTTAACAATGTTCAAGAGGAGGTTAAAAACCTTCCTCTTTAGCTCCGCCTACACCACAACTTAAAGTGTTTTTTTTCTTCTTCTTTTATAATGAAGAAAAGGTTTGAGTAAAAGCATCTGGACTCAATTTTCAGGGTGAAGACGTTTTGTCTCTAATTCCAAGAGACTTTATCAATTCTGAGATCAACTGGTTGGAGAGCTGAGCTTCTATCTCTAGAGGAAGGAGTTTGCCCAGAAACCAAACCTGATGGACCAGGCTGTTCTGTTCTCACCGACGTTGGTTATGAAAGGGAGGTGTGACTCCTGATGTGAGAGTCGTTAAGGCTCAGGAGAGTCGTTGGTGACACTGCTCCTTCAGGTGCAGGGTCGTTAGTGACACTGTTCTATTTAGGTGCTATGTTTGTTGTTCTAGGGTAAAGCTCTTTTGTTTTAGGTTTAAGAACACTGTTGTAAATACTAGGCAACATGAATCTGAGGCCACCTCCTCTGTTCAACGAGGGCTTTCCAGCCTTGACCTGAAG
>JALDNG010000093.1:837500-855000 GCA_024349245.1 Neodontobutis hainanensis | reverse complement strand
AGGCTAATGTAAACTTACATTGTTCACTCCATGAGTAACCTCCACAGCAACTCACTTTTTTCAGCTGCACCATCTGTAATATTTTCACTCTCCAGGATCTTTAGCACATCTGTAGCTATGAGCATAAAAGCCTCCAGGTTCTGTTGTAAAAGAGAGCACCTAAGCTTATTATTTATTAATTTTAGGAAAAGTGTCTTTCAATCAATCAATCAATCAATCAATAAATCAATCCATATTTATTTATATTGGGCCTTCCAACAACCACAGATTGAACCAAGGAGCTTTACAACAGTAATAATAAATAAACAAAATTACAAATTTTAAAAACACATTTACACAATAAAACAGAGCAGTGTCACAGAGCCACTAAATGCAAAAAAGCCATTTTAAATAAATAGGTTTTAAGTTTGGCTGGTCTGTGATGGAGCGTAACTCACTGGGCGAGTTCCAGAGTTTAGGACCGACCACTGCAAAAGAATAAACGCCCCCTGTTTGAACCGGGACCGGGGCACCTTCAGCAGTCTTTCACAAGCTCCCTGTGTTATAGACAGAGTGAGCACAAACGTATGCAAGCCCCTGTGTGCATCTGTAAGAAGGTTGTATTGGCTCAGATTTGGGACAAGGTTTGTCCAGTTTGAGACACTGGCAACAGCCCCACAATAAAAAATAACAATAAACACTCTTGTACCGGAATTTAATGGACAACACCCATGAAGTTTTTTTTCTGCTCTCTGTGTCTCCCTTTCTCAGCCAGGCTGCCCTAAAGCGCTTCAGCTCGTGTTGTTGATGTGCACGCCGTGGCCATGCACATCTCATCAGGGCTGCCTGAATGAAGGGGAGGAGAAGCAGAGAAGACGTTTTCAGGAGCAGTGTTGTGCCCCCTCAAAAGAGAATAGGAGCATAACAGCGGGGCCAGCACCGCCACGGGCCGACCGGCCATCCCACCAACCTGCTGGGGAATTCCCCATTATGTCAGTCCACCCCTGAATTATGAGGAGTTTAATTGTATTAGTTATGACTTTGTTTAGGGTCAGGCTCAGAAACCTAACCGCAGAGCAGTATTTGTCATGTATGGATGTATTTAATATTATTGTGAGGAGCTTGAAACACAAGCACAACCCAAAAGGTCTTACAAAACAACACAGATTAAACTAAAGACCAGAGAGGAGGTGCAGTAAATACATTTAACAGTTCTGCCGTTTTTTCCTGGCTTTAGTCACAAAAGTGGCCATCTAAAATAATATAACTATGTACAGTGTGTGTAGTATAAATGTAGGTCTATTTCTATATTCATATGTGTGAATATTATTTGTAGCAACAGATTGAAAAAAGTATAAATATTTTTTCAATATGCTTTATTTCAGAAAAAGTATAAATATTTTTTTCAATATGGCTATATACTGTATGTATGTAACAATATGAATTTGACTATTTGGTGCCTTTTTTCCAATGTGACGTTATTATTACCTTAGTCCTCATTTAGTCCAGGTTCAGTTCTGCTTCAGTCCAAGTAAGGACTCTAGTTTGGTCATGGTCTTGACCTGCTGAGGGCATGGGTTTGGTCCACTTGTTCGAAACATTGCTAAAACAGGACAGACATACATCACACAGAACAATACCATCAAAAGGAAAACTCAGAATGGATACAGTGTGTATTGGGCTCAATTCGCTTTTATCCAAAGCGACTTACATGAAGCTGCAATTTTCCAGTGTTACAGCTGACACCACTGAAGACAAGGTGGGATGAGTGTCTTGCCCAAGGACACAACGACAGTATAAACTGTGGGGAGACTACCTTCCGGTTGAAGGACGACCGCTCGCCCAGAGGCTCAGTGATAAACTAAGACTACTCCCACAATATTTTCAGCAGATTATTGTTTACACTTAAGCTTAAGTATATGATATGCATGTAATGAATTATATTACCATAAAAGCCACAAAAAACAAGGCAGTAACTATGGTGCATTGAATAAATCACCAGGACATGTCTTGTAACACAGTGGAGCGCCTTGGTCCCACTGTGATGCCGTCAAATAAACTTACATTTTCATAATTCCTTATGTGTGAGTATACTAACTAGATTTAATTAAAAATAGACAATTTAAGTCTGCATCATTTTATTTTACTGTTATGTATGATTTTATATCTCATGTTTATAGCCTGTGTTTTCTCACTGACTATGCCAAAGACAATAATATAATTACAGATAGGTCTACCATAAAAAACAAGTGTGTTTGGCATGTTAAATGTGATAAAAGATCTTTAGAGAGCAAATACATTTCCACTATATTCCATCTGAGTCATATTTATATCTTTCATTTGGTTTGTGTTATTGTGTACACAAGTTAAAATAATTAAAATGACAGAAATATTCACTGTCTTATTTCCCCCGCTCTCAGAATCAGACTGTATTGATGAAGTTAGTGCAGTTGTTAGTCCTCTGACAGTAACAGTGTGTGGGGTTGTGGCTGTGTTTGTGTGCGACCACTGTCCATTAAATCCAATTAGACCCACATTCTCGTCATACTTGTCGTTTTTCTGGGGCCGTAATAACCTGAAGTTATCTGTAGAGGGTTCCCTGTGGACGGTTTATAGCGCTAATAGTATTGAACAAACCAGCACCATAGAAGACTTTAATGGCACAGTAAACCACTCTGATATCCTTTTCAATTGTAATATATTTATGAATGAGTTACTGGAACTAAACTTCCCTTAGTTATAGGTTTATAGTTTCCATCAGTGGTGTACTCAATTCCTTTACTTAAATAAAAGTACATATAAAGAGGTAGAAATGTTACTTACGTGAAAGTATTATGCCTCTTTACAGGCCTTTGTATGAAATATTGATTGGCAGGGACCCTCTTTGAGGTCTGTGAAAAATATCTGTAATTAGTGTGCGCTGCTTCAGCACATCACAATCGTTCAAAACATGGTTTATATTTATCAATAAGCTCTGTGTTTGTGAGCTCTATTTCTGACAGAAGCTACTTTTCACTCGTCTAAAACAACGAGACAGACAACACACACAGACCTAGAGAACTTTTTATTTATTTATTTTTTATTTATTAATTTGATTGGGACAGTGCATGTTAATGAACACACATGAGACACAGCCACATGAATGTAAACATTAAGCTAATTTCCATTCATTGTCCCAACATTCTCACACATTAATACACCAGTGCAACATTCTCACGCAGCCTTCTCCTACCACGACCAAACTCGCCTCTACAGTCACACACTTTCATACACCAGTGCTACAGACGCTGGAGGCAAGGTGGGTCAAGTGTCTTGCCCAAAGACACAACAACAGTATGAACCTTTCAGTTATAGGACGACCGCTCTACCATTCGAGTCACTGCGCCCTTTTGCACCCTTTTTTACCATTGACTTGATCCTTCATGTGGCATAGACCTTCAGTCTCGTCGGCTGCTGCAGAAGAACTCCAGCTGACCACAGCTCAGATGTGCACTAAAGACACGAGTGGCACTGGCACAGGAGTGGTTACACACGAGCTGTAGAGCCACAGGACGCTCATAGTCCTCTGCTGGAACTCTGCCTGGGACTGATGGGACATAGGTAAATGTTTACAGCCTGCCCCAGGTGTGACTGTGTGTGAATGGGTGAATGGAAGCGTCATTTAAAGTGCTTTAAGTACCTGAGAAGGGAACAAAAAAGTGCTATATAAACGCAAAGTATTTAACTATTTACATCCCCCTGGCCACAGATACGTGTGAGGTGTTGGAGTTTGCTCGGTTTGGATGGGTTTTTGCCACGTGATTTCCATAAATAAAGTCACAAGGCTGCACAGAACAAGCATATGTTTAATTCTCTGAAGGCATAGTCAAGCTATCACTAAATAGACCAACCAAACAATGGCATGGCCCACCAGAAATTCTACTGGTTCTCCCGATTAGCCACAGCAGACCTATGAAGTATTGTCCAGTTCTTCCTCTTGTGCCTCACATTTTGACAGTGACACATAAAAAAACTTGTGCAAAAGTCAATTACACACAGATCCTCAAGCACAATGCTAAATAATGATTCTGTGTTGAGGTGTCCTCCACATCGCCCCACAGGGACTTTATGATTCAGGTGGCTGAATATTTATTAAATTATTATGCTTGTTAAGGTGAGGTTCACCTGCCTGTGCTTGTTTAAGAGTCTGACAGATCACAAAAAAAGCTACTCACATGATGGCGCCTTCATGTGCCTCATAAAACTCAGCGCTATATAAACTAAATTTATTTGTACTTGTAAAGTCAAAGTAAAAATGTAGTGGAGGAGAAAGTACAGATATTTTCTTTCAAATGTAGTGGAGTAAAAGTCAAAAGTCCCCCCTTTTAAATCTACTTAAGTAAAGTACAGATACTTGAAAAGTGTATTTAAGTAAAAGAGTATGTTTACTTTGTTCCATTTCCCCACTGGTTTCTAAAGACAGATTTTATTTGTATTGCATATAAAATTTTAATCCTGAAAATAAATTCAATAGACCTTGCAGTTCCAAAATGCTGGCTTGCACGTGGTGCTGGGAGTTTTAAAAACTCAAATATGAGCCAGAGCCTTTAGCTTCCAAGCTCCTCTGTTATGGAACCAGCGCAGCTCCACGAGGCAGACCCTGATGAGCTGCTCTAGGTCTAGTTAAGGTCTCGATGAGCTGCAAACTAACTAAACTTTTTATGCAGCAGTCTGTTGGGGGTAGTCTCAGAAATAGAGATCACAGGCAACTTGAAAAACTAATAGAGGGCTATATACTATAGGTACTAGTTTGGAAACTCAAGACAACAACAAACACAACAGACACTCAACTTAGACCATCCCCTACATTGGGCTTGACAGAACAACACAAGAACTTCTTCTTCAAGACTGATATACTGTAGGAGTCTACAATCAATCAATATGTGGAAGAGGAAGTCTGAAGGAATTCATTTGAAGAGGGAGATTGGCTTGACCAACCCCACATGGTAAAAAACAACTCATTTTGTCCAGTATATCATTATTTCTGTATACTTTTTTCTCCATGGATGTTGGTGTTATACTGATGTAGCGAGAACATATCCATTGCCCACTGACAATAGTAGATAGTAAATTTATGGGCAGTATAACTCTCCTTTAGTAGAACTAGACTTAAAGCAGGATAAGGATAGTGCAGTGTCTCCAGTGTCTGTCACTCTGTCCCACTGAAACAACACAAAGGAAAGTGCAGAGTCAAGGAGGAAACATGTGCACAAAGATGAGACAGTCTGCACTCTGTCTGACTCCACCATAACCTCACTGACCAGCGGGGTCATGGGGACCAGAGGTCAAAGGTCTGGCTAAGGCTGAACACTTTCCCTTCATCTAATTTTCTCAGTTATCTTGTCCATTGTACTGTTTTTTATGTGCTGCTCATTTCTGTGTGACCCTCAAACACACAGACCTACAGAGCAGAGGTCAAAGGTCACACTGACATTAGTTTATGTTTGTGGTGAAATTCTATCAAATAGCTACAGTTGTAAATCATAAAAGCCAGAATGATATATAATCACACATTAACTTAATTTGAACTGGATGGTTTATAACAAGGATGTAACAATATTGTCAAGATAGTTACATTATATACATTAGTATATTAATAAGTTTTTTTATATAGATTTCAGGTGTCATGAAGGTGTTATTTATATTAAAGTGTATAGTGTGTGTGTGTGAGTGTTTGCATTAAAAGAAAAATATTGGTTTTGGTGAGTCTGTAACCAAAAAGGCAGTGCCCCCCTAGCAACTGGCCCACCCTCTGGCTAATAAGCTTTAGACACAAATTACAGAGAATATTATAAGAATTATAAATCCTGTTAGATTAGAGCAGATAGAGGCAGAAGGCAGGGGTCACAGGTTAGGCTAAAGAACAGCTGCCGTGATGTCCACAGTACAAATGTAGAATGCACAATGTAGAAATAAAATCTGTAATAATAAATAAACATCATTTTGTCATTGCTAACAATTCCTAATTTTAGCAAGTTTAATTCACTCACACCAATACTGTAATTCCTAGTCTATAGTCATTTATTATTATAAATAATAAAATGTCAGTTCTTAAGCTTAATATGTTTGAGAATGTGATAAACGTCTGTGTTCAGTGGAGTTTCTCATTCATTTACTTTAAACAGTCCATCTTTAAAGATGTGAGTCAGTAAAAAATATCAAAATTGTACTTGCACTGTAGTAATATCATAGCTGTTGTAATACACCAAAATAAAGTAAATTACACTTGCTCTGTTAAGAATTTTCTGGAAGAGGACCCTCTAAAACTCTAAACCAAGAATCTAGAGAAATACCAAGGCTTCAAAGAAGAACTTAAGAAGCCTGGAAAGTGAAGGCAACAGTGGTCATCATAGCACTCGGTGAGTGGCTACAGCAGATACCAGCAATAACAGCAGACATCTCAGTCCAGAAGAGTGCAATCCTAGGAACAGCCAAGATACTCTACAGAACCCTCAAGCTCCCAGGCCTCTGGTCGAGGACCCGAGGAGGGCAAAGGGAGAAAAAATAAAACAGGGTTGATTGTGTGGTTTTGGCCTGTGACACAAACAGGTTTGAATGGCTACTAAAGGTAACCATCCTCACCTGTGATCTGTTTGCTTGTAATTCTGTGTGTGGATAAAAGGTCAGTGAGTTTCTGGGCTCCTGACAGACTCTTGCATCTTTCATCCAGTCCTGCACTGATGTTTCTGTCTGAGTCATGGGGAAAGCAAAAGAACTGTCAAAGAATCTGTGGGAAAAAGTATAAATAAAAATATTAAATAACAGTTTATTAAATAAATAAATAAATAAACTGTATAAAACAGAAAAGAGATATGAAAAGATATCCCAGGAATTGAGAATCCAAATAATGTTCAAACTTTTATTAAGAAGTGGAAAATGAGGGATTCTGTTAAAACCAAACCATGGTTAAGTAGACCAACAAGAATTCAGCCACAACTGCCAGGAAAATTGTTGGGGATGCAAAAAAAAAACAAAAAACAAAAAAAAAACACAAATAACTTCAGCTGAAATCCAAATCCTCTGAAAAAAAGTGGTGTGGTTGTTTCAAGATGCACAATTAGAATAGCCTGGCTCCGCCCTCCTACGTACTTCCGCTCAATTTCATTTCGCTTTAGTACTTAGTCTGGGATCGCTGTATATTCTTAGGTTTCCAGAAATCAATTTTTTGTAGGACCAATCAGCGAACAGAGGGAGTGACTTGTTGTATCCGGTTGGTTTCGGCGCATGACATACGTCACGACCACACGTTAGTGATTGGCTATGGCAGATCCTGAGTGACTCTGGGCAGATCCAATAGTTTTAAACTTCAACAGAGTTCCCGCATACAAGGAAGTAAACGCTTGTCAATGGAGCGAGGCCAGACTCTCTGTACAAATGAAATGTACGAGAGTCTGGTAGAACCAGGCTACAATTAGGATGCACTTGAAGAAAAATGGGCTGCATGGTGGAGAAAGCCATTACTACACAAATGCCACAAAGCATCCCACTCACAATACAACAAACAGCACAGAGACAAGCCTCAAAACCTCTGGAACAAAGTCATTTGGAGTGATGAGACCAAAATTTACGACAAAATTAACAATAAACGTTACATTTGGAGAGGAGTCAACAAGGCCTATGATAAAAGCTACACCATTCCTACTGTGAAACATGGAGGTGGATCTGATGTTTTAGGGATGTGTGAGCTACAAAGGCACTGGAAACTGATTGGTAAGATGAATGCAGCATGTTATTAGAAAATACTGGAGGAAAATCAGCACTCATCAGCTCAGAAGCTGCACATGGGACATAAGTGGACGTTCCAACATGACAATGATCCGAAGCACAAGGCCAAGTCGACCTGTCATTGGCTACAGCAGCATTAAGTGAAGGTCTTGGACTGGCCTCAGTCTCCTGACCCCAATATAAGTCATGTTGCCAGCACCACCAGGTCCTGTAGATTCATCTTCTACAACATTAGGAAAATTAGACCTTTCCTATCGGAGCACTCTACACAAATCCTAGTCCAGGCTCTTGTCTTGTCTAAACTGGATTATTGCAATTCTCTTCTGGCTGGACTCCCTGCCTGCACAACCAAACCTCTGCAGCTGATTCAGAATGCAGCAGCAAGAGTGGTCTTTAAAGAACCGAAGAGAGCGCACGTAACTCCTCTCCTCATTAGGTTACATTGGCTCCCGGTTGATGCACGCATTAAGTTCAAAGCTATGCTCTTGTCCTACAAGACCACCACTGCCCCCTCATATCTTCACTCACTGATACAGACCTATGTTCCTACCAGATCCCTGCGCTCTGCAAATGAACAACGTCTGGTTGTACATTGTCTCTACATTTCTACATTTACATTTAGCAGATGCTTTTATCCAAAGCGACTTACATTGTTCTACAGTAATTACCAGTGTTACAGCCACTGGAGCCAAGGTGGGTTAAGTGTCTTGCCCAAGGACACAACGACAGTATGAACTGTGGGGAAAGTGAGAATCGAACCGCCTTTAGGTTGAAGAACGACTGCTCTACTCACTGAGCTACTGCCACCACCATCCCAAAAAGGGAAAAAAATCACTCTCATACTTTCTCTGGATCTGTTCCACATTGGTGGAATGATCTACTGCTGCTACAAGATCTGCAGATTCTGTAACCATCTTTAAAAAACGCTTGAAAACACATCTCTTCCGTCAACACCTGACTGACAAACACTGAATTCTTCCTTTCTTCCTTCATTCCTTTTCTTCAAAAAAAAAATTCTCTCCTTTTCTTAGCGTTGTATGTTGTGCTAGGTTTTTAACTGACTAGTTTTTGTGCACTTGTGCTTTTTGTTACCTTGTGTTGTTGAAATTGCTTCCATTGTTTTCCTCACTTGTAAGTCGCTTTGGATAAAAGCTTCTGCTAAATGACTAAATGTAAATGTAAATGCAATATCATTGAGTCACTCTGGGGAGATCACAAACGTGCAGTTCATATAGACAGCCCAAGAATTTACAGGAACTGGAGGCTTTTTGCCAAGAAGAATGGGCAGCTTAACCATCTGAGAAAATACAGAGCCTCATCCACAACTACCACAAAAGACTTCAAGCTGTCATTGTTGTTAAAAGTGGTAATACACAGTATTAAGAACTGGTGTATGTAAACTTTTGATCAGGGTCATTTAAGTAGTTTGTGTTGTCGTTATGATTTAAAAAGAGTAAACTCAATTGTCTGACTATAAATACTTCACCCAACCACTAACTATGAGTGAAAGAAAAGCTTTTGTATTATCATTCATATTCTCTGAAAAATGGCCAAAAAATATGACAAATTCTGTCAGGATATGTAAACTCATGAGCACAACTGTATAAAACGTGTGGAATGTACAATACTACTGTAAAACATTAAGTTAAAAGTTCAGGTAAAAAACAATAATCCAATGTAATTGTCTTCTTTTGATTTGTATAAATAAACAGTTATAATCATATGAAAGGAGGTGCCTTGCCTAATGTTAACATGCAGTTGATATTCAAATATGTGTTTTGCATGTCAGGCCTCGTGTCTTTACTTGTGCATGAAGTCACACTGAAACAGACGGAATAAAAATAACAAAACACAACCAAAGTGTCAGCTAAATATAAAGTGTACATGCCCCGGATTACTACTCAGCCACAACGTCCTGAAACATGAGGAGAGTTATTTTAATGTCTGTGGCTCTTTAACATCACTTTCTATTGTGATTGTTGTTTGTTTTTATAAGCTACAACAGAGTTTTTGTGGGTCTACTTTATGGACTAAAGGGTTGTTCATGAAGTCATCAGACTCCTTCAAACAAGTAAATGATAAAACACCTGTCTGCTGACTGTCTGCTTTATAAATATAAAGCACTGTCTTGTAAGGTTTGCTTTTCTAGAACCCCCTCCTCCTGGACGGACAGCAGACTTTCCTCAGCACAAACCCCACCATACTCATGTCTCGCTCGGTGCATGACTGCCCTGTTTGTGCTGATACCTTATGCATGGAGTGCTTGCAGCTGTGTGAGCATCCATTCAAATGACCCTCTGTCTGTTTGCGCCGAGGAAGAGTCAAATCAGCAGGCCCCCATTGTTCTGTTTGCACGGCACAACGCAAACACACAGTGTCGACAGAAAAAACATTCTAATGAATATACACAGTCGTGAGCATAGTATTGAGAGAGAGACACGGATCAGGTACAGAGCAAAGAGAAAAACCCTTCATCTCACAATTTTACATATTATTCTCTTCAGTAAACAGTGTATAAAAAGCATCAGGGTATTTGTGTTTTACTCCAGAGCACTGGTCTAAACTGTAAAAATATGAGTGTTCCTCGGCGGCTCACCTGGTAGAGCAGATTCCCGACACATTTGCCTGACATCGTTCCTCTCTCTCGGCCTGTTTCCTGTCTGTCTCCTGTTAGGATTTATAAACGGCATATGCATGACAAAATTGGTTACACTCAATTAGAAAAACACTGCCTTAATCTGTGTGTAGTTTTCACAATCAATGTAAAATCCTTAAAAAAAAATTAAATTGCTAATTTATTTCTTTTTTGTAGTTTTGCAGTTTCTTTTAATAGTCGCTCATGTTACTTGCTGTTTTGCCTGTATTTATATGTTTCTGTGGATAAGTAATGTCTATGCATACTGATACTGATTTGTGATCAGATAAAAACATATTTCACATCCCTCTAATAATAGATTACAAGTGTATGTTAGTTCAGTTTGAAACCTCTTCCAAACTATGTCCAGACTACAGCTTTATCTTAGTACAGGATGTGCCCAGTGGGTTTTTAAATCCCAATGTTCCCTCTCTGAGGCAGAGGGCCATCTTCTTTGAGCCTGGATCCTACCGAGACTCCGAAGTAAAGTTTTTGTAAAATAGCACTACAGTATTTTTCACATAAACAAAAGAAGATTAACGCAGGTCATGTCCAGAGCTACAGTTGTAACCTCTGCCGGTCTTTTGTCACCACGGAAACTGCATAAACTTGAACCTCTTCCTTCCTTCTTTGCCGTCCTAACACAATAACGTGAAGATATCATAGTCGTTATTTGTTGGATTATTGAATGAAAGGGCAAAGGAGGAGATGTGGAGGAGTGAGGAGCGCCGAGCGGAGTACACGGTCAGGTCAAACGCTGTGTTCGAGGGTGACTGGGAGTTCACATTACCATACAGCCCTGAGAGTGAGGAGGGGATTGGAGGGGTGTGCGAGCGTCGTCTCCACTCGGGCGGGTGACACCACATTTGTAACACCAACAGATGGAGGGGGCGCCTATTGTCACGGCACGCAAACACACACACATTACAGCACTACATCTGATCATATCACACATTTAACTGGCTCTAGTCACTAACCTGCACTTTACAAACTTAACTCGTACCATGACCTTTAGACGCTCAAAGGTCATCTGGTATAAAGAGAATTAATGTAATTAATTAGAAAAAAATGTCCAAATTAATAGAAAGTGCATTTTTAAAGTTTGATAAAATGAAGCTATATATTGCAGATTTTTTGGGTCTAGTAAGTGTCTTCTCAAATTTTTTTTTTTTTTTTGATTGCAACAAAGTTATGAGAGCAAAAGGGCTTTTCGCACAAAAATGCCCAAAATTTGTATCTAACTATCTTCTGAAATTTGTCCCCTGATACATATAATTCCATTATATATGTACTATGTAGTTACATGTTATTACAGTGTGTTACATTGTACTTAATGAGGTAGATACAATGTAGCAAGTGTAGTGTAAAATTAAAGTGTGACCATATTAACCATAAATCCATTTTCTGAAATGGCATAGTGTCCCACAAGTTACTCAAATCTATCAGAAAAGCTACATTTTCCTTTGTAAAATCCAGCGTAAACCTTTACAGCCCATCTAAACACGTTATGGAAACACAATCTAATTCACACTATTTTTCCTTTTGAAAATTTCAAAATGTGTGTTCCAGCTTTACTGTAAATTTAACTTCTGATTCACAAATTTCTAAACACTGCTATCTTTAGTCATAACCCTAAAATAGTTCATAATATGTTTTTGTTATCATTTCATGTATTTAGGCTGACATTGCTGTGTATTTGAATTTAATTTGTCTGGACAAAGAGAAGCAGCATCATTTTGTTCAGACCTGTTCACATCCATGCGCCTCATTATAATAAAAGACAATCGTGTTGCTATTTTCATTTTAATAGAATTAACTTTATGGTTCAAAAATTGTGCCGAGGGACCATCAGCCCTCGGGCGTTTTATCCAATCTAGTCCTGTTACAAAACAATTTGGACGACACTTACGATGCTAACCGTCAGAAGTGTACACTCACACACAAAAGGTACACTGTCAGCGCACACAGCAGGTCAGAAAAAAACAAAATGGCCTCCACGAGCCGCTACACACACGCCATGTGTTCATTTACCCGAAGACGCTGTCATTTCATTAGCTCTGATAACACACTGTGGCGCTGGGAGACGTGTGAACACAGATTGAACCCTTGAACTGTGTCTAACCCCCTCCACTCCTCTCTCTCTGTTGTTCTGTCCATCCTTCATGAGGCCGTTATTGTTGCTCGCCTCCTTCCCCGCCGTCTCTTCCTGTTTCTGACACCTCCATTTGTTTTTCCTCTCTCTCGCCGGGAGACAAACTGGATTCAGGTGCCGCAGGATCACAGCAGAGTGTACTTCAAGACTGCCTGAAAGCGTGTGTGTTTGTGTGTGAATGTTCCACCATTTTAGATGAGGCTACATTTACTTCTAGGTATTTTCTCGAACCTTGCATTCCTGACATTCTAAATGCTAATCCAAACCCATATAACCCAAATTATTTTTAACCATCTAGCCATATTTACAAATTAAAAATGAAAAACATGCTTTGTTTGTTTTTGAGCAGCCAGATGGCCAAAATAAATGATTAAAATAAGCTTCTATTTGAGTCCAATCTGTTGTTAATTTGTCACTTTTTGAATTTGTTAGTTGATTTGAGACAAATGACTCAAATTAGTTGTATGACCTTGCTGTTGATACACAAAGTTTTAAATAATCTCAGAATGAATTTCAGTATAAGAAGGGTCAAGTGTAATGTTCTACACTGCTTATTACTGGTGTTAAATAAAGACTGTGAATACCAAATATATCAATATAGAATATGAGCCTACAATTGTGTTAATTTTGAATGTGTCATTAATTTATGCCATTGTTGAAGTGATACGAGGATAGTAATGTTACATTTCCAGTGTTAAAACGACTCAAAATATAGTTATTTACTCTTTACACCCTGGTAATGACAAAACCTCTGTAACAATTAAATACTATTGTATGTTTCGACTGTTTGAACACAAATATAACTAAAGGTGAGTGAGTATTACAGTTTAAGTGTTAAATTGTACAGTGTTGTACACTGTTGATAAATATGGAACAAGGCTGTGTGTTATCCAGGTCAGTGTTAATAGAGAGAGTAAAAGAATCTGGTTAACAATATAAAAACCCACAGGGTAAATGTAACACGTATGAGTACAGTTGATCTACAGATTTACATTATGTAAATGATTAGTGTCTACACTTTTTAAATGTCATTTTAACAATTTGTTATTAATTGAAAAGCTCAGTCTAACACTGTGACTTTGTTGATGTTACATTGTCAGTGTGAAACAGTGTTAAATTAGAAGTGTTGAACATTGTTCCTCAACAACACTCAGCTCAGGGTTAGTGCAAAATTATGCCCAGGTTGTGCCCAGGTAGCTGACTTGCTGAAGTGAATACCAAATATGCAGGAATATGGAATTGATTCCAGATTTGATTTGCCCAATTGCACTCCCCTTACTCTCGCACTGCTTCTTGTCAATCTACTGTCCACAGTTTAAAACCCACAGTGTTAGTTTAACAGGATTTTGGATTGTAAGAGTCAAGAGTCAAATTATTCATTTTCAGACAAAGATACATTCCCTTTCATATGATAAATCCAGCATGACCTCATAGCTATCACTGGCATCAACCTGTGCATTTACAATATAGGGCTATCTCCATTTTCAAGAGCGTCCTGAGGAATATACTCAAAGCTATCTATTAATGTGCACATATTCAAATGAATGTTGTTTGTCAATGGGCAATAAACCAAAATGAATTCAACTTATGGCCAGTGTGGTGTTTAATTAATGCAACATTCAGATGAGAAAAACTCCCGTGAGGGAAAAGTCGAATTCATTGAAATGGTGCAACATTCAGACATTCACTTTCAGATTTCATAGAACCAAGAGCATTTCTAGCCCTTTGTAACACATGTTTCAAATTAAAACAAGAAAAGTGTTCATTTTTTGGAACAGTATTTTTCATTGGACAATTCAAATTCAAAACATTCAATAACATGGCCAGCATAATCCTATCTATGATGCATTTCAATTTGAAAATAAAACAGTAACGAGAGTCCAAACACAAGGCTGATAAAGGATTAGCTATTCAACTTTTTTTTTTTTTTGGTAAACCTACAGTTGAAAACAGAAATAATTATGGTGAAGATTACATCTGCATAAAATATTACAATGCATAATTTTCTCTTAAATTGTAAAATAAATATGATAATGATAACTTACATATTACATATAATGAACAAAAGAAGTGGACATTTTTTATATAGTAATGTATTTTATCAGTGCATATGTATGTGTAGTGAATTATATCATTTTAATACACATTACACGTTGAATAAAAAATCTAAACTAATGTGTCCTTCTTAAATATAAAATAAATGACTAATAATGCATTCAGACTTATATAACCATATGTTTGCAATAAAGTGTGATGTAAGTAAAATTTGTTGCACCTGTTCCGTTTGGACCGTCACATCATTAGCTCTGATTAATGTTGGGATTTATTTTTCCTTTATTGTAGCTGAAGGCTGATGGCAGCTATAACAATAATTTAAATATAAGATAATAAGAGAAAGGCATCTGAATAAAAGCAAATCAAAATGTTCACACGCATTCTATAATATGAGCTTTACAATGATTAAAGTTGGTGATTAAGTTTAAAAACAATAAAAAGAGGCCTTACTTATTGGAAAATTAAATATATTATTATTATTATTATTATTATTATTAATATTATTATTATTATTATTATTATTATACATTTTATATTCAATATACAATGTTTACTTTGTGATGACAAAATGTTTACATTATAAAAAATGTCTTCACCATAGTATATATAAAAATCATATAATCTGTTACTATTTATTCTAATTAATCAACATTCCAGTGCAATAATATTAGCTATGCCAGATATAATTATAAAAGTCAGCATATACTGTATATTAGTTATCATTATTGCTATGGATATGAATACCATACAGCTTTCTGGAGATCAATACCAAAAACATACCAAAACAAATACCAAAACAAAGAATATCAATAATTTAATGTAATAACAAAGTTTCATAATAGCTTTAAACATAGAGTATTACAATCATAATAGAATTTTTAGTAAAAAAAACTAAACATAAAACATTATCCATTATATGTTTTCAGTAACAGACCCAGCGCTGTTGGAGTTACACCTGTCATTGTGAAAGGCCTAAAACATTGGCCTTAAAAAAATTTCAGAAGCAACTTCCTTATGACAATTATGATCCTGAGGCTGTTTTCTGGACATTCAAGGCAATCAATTGTCCACAGCTAATGCTAACGCTGCATGTATTTTAGCACACACACCACTTAACTACCAAAATCTTACTGGCCTCCATCACAAATCTGAATTCTTTTTAGCTCTGCTTACTGTACAAACCAACAAGCCTCTGACTCTCTTTCTTGTTCCTTGAATGATTTATGCTTGAAGATAAACATATGTTTATCTTCCCAAGTCCATATTTCAAAAGACCAAAGCAATTCTAGGTTCTGCTTCAAAATATTTGAAATATAGTTTGTTATAGTGTATTGGGTATTTTTATTTTGTTCTTTCAGGTGTTTTTTTATTTTTTATTATTATTACTATATATATATATGGCATAGTGTCATTCCTGACCATTACCAATTTACAAAAGTAAATATTTGTACAGAAATATTTTTCAGATTTTATTTTTTCATTACTGAGTTTTTACTAGGAAGATTTTGACGACCTGAATAAAATCTCCCGCAACCTACATTCTTTATATTTTCTGACAGTTATATCTTTGACAGAAATCATTTTTTGCTGTAATTTTGTTTCTTAGAATTACTGTAAAAATGTCTTCTTCAAAACACTCACTTGATCTTTGTACACCATTGTTTGTCCAAAACCATTCTTTGTCTGGCTACTTCACTGACTATTGTCCCTCTGACCGCTGTTTTTTTTTTTTTCTATGTGAACAAGCAGTGAACCCCTGAACTGAACTTGAACTATGTGCTGGGTCAGGCTGAGGTCAATAAAAGGTCAAACCAGGACCATAATGTCAGCCAGTGTCGATAGGGCCCAAATCAAATAGGAAGGGTCTTGAGATGATTTAAAACAGTAAACATGCTTGAAAAATTATAAATTACAATGATGCATTAGCAGCAAATTCTTATGATAGCATTTACTGTATATAGTCAAAAATAAAACTCTGGGCCAAATATAACAAAAATGAATACACTCTGTGTATTCTGTGTATACTATATATACAATATAGTTTGGACTAGGGTATTATTCTTTATTGATATTGTGCATATGTAGACTTTGAACATTGTGTTAGCACTTTTAAATAACTGTGGCTTTATAACAGCCATGTTTTTCAACATTTACACACGTGTTTTCATATTATAAAAGGTCAAAGTATATTCTTTGAAATAATATCCTACCAGGATCAACTTCAACTAGTAAACATGATTTATATATATATATATATATATATATATATATATATATATATATATATATATATATATATATATATATATATATATATATATATATATATATATATATATATAAAACATTTGACTTTAAACTGTGTTGGATTTTATATTCCACTTGACTGCAGTCAAAGGCCAATCTCGGGCTTTTCAGAGTGAGTCATTAATAAGCCTTTTGTGGCCACATTTCCCACTGGGCTGAGCTATTCCTTTCTTTATTTCTTTTTTATTAATAGCAATGTTACTGCAAAGTGACTATGGACATTTAAATTTTAAAGGGAAAAAAATTAAGCAGTGATTTTCAGCTAAATTTAAGAGTTAGATTAAGAAAAGTCCTGAAAATTTTGAGATAAAACGTAAATACAGTATATGCTTATATAACATTTGTGCAAAGTGAAAATCTCTTCTACTTTTCTAAACATTTTTACACTTTTAAGATTGCAATGTGCATCTGAGAGCTCTAGTTTCTAGTTTTTCTACATTTTTGTATATTAACCCGTTAAAGGGGCTCTCAGACTCGGACAAACAAACAGCATAATACAATACACACCCCAGGCCTAATATGGCAAAGCAGCACATCAAATTGATCTGCTGAGACTCAGCTACAAGCACATCCATTTACATTTTCTCCAAACACAGAACAAACAGCAA